>VMDR010000134.1:0-132401 GCA_007922815.1 Macrotus californicus
GGGGGGGGGGGGGGGAGATACTGCGTATCCTTGGCAACATGCTGGTTTGTCAGCACTTCCTATTTTAGCCATTTGCTAGGGCGCTTAGAGATAAGACCTTGTGCTTCTGATTTTCATTTTTCTCATGACCAACGATGTTGGACGTTTTCTCTTGCGCTTCTGAGACATTTGTAAATCTCCTTTTGTAAGGAACTTAAGAATTTGGTTCCAGCCCTGGCTGGTGTGGCTCGGCTGGTTGGGCATCATCCCACAAAGCGAAAGGTTGCTGGTTCGATACCCGGTCAGGGCACGTGCCTGGGTTGCAGGTTCAGTCCCCAGGAGGGGGCGTGAGAAAGGCAGCCAGTCGATGTCTCTCTAGCACATCAAGGTTTCTCTCCCTCTCCTTCTCTCTCTCTTCTCCTCTCTCTAAAAAGAAATTAAAAAATCTTTTTAAAAAATGTTGTTCCAAACCCATTCTAATCATTTGGTTCCATTGTTTAATTGAAGTCCATGTAAATGAATTTCCTGCCGATCGTGTTTAAATCCTCACATTTATGTTTATATCAGCCAGACTGAAAGGACTAACTTTTGTACACTTCTGAGCCCGTGGGCTCATGTTTCTGCAGTCTGGCCTCTTTTGCCAAGGGCATTTATAGCAGTTTCACATTTTTACCACGAGGGACTCAACTACTGGGAGGCCTCTGGAGCCTGAGTCACAGGTGCCCTTGTGACGTCATAGCTCCCCCCACCTCCTCTCTTCCTGCCTGAGCCTTGGCGGGAAGAGGGCAGATCTGCGAGGGATGGAACCACCAGGCTCATAACTATGGACAATATGGGGCATGGAAGACCTGAGGGGATTTGAACCATCTATTTCCGAGTCATGGGCATTCAATGCTGTGTAAGAACAGCCAGTCCTCCTTGGTGCTGGCAGGGGCAGGGGGAGTTCCAGTTCTCCCAGGATGCCAGCCCTGCACCTGGGGACTCTGGGCGAGGCAGGAGGGGGAGAAGGCGGGGCTCATGGCTCACAGGCGCGCAGAGGACAGCCTGCACATGTGTCCCCTCTAACTCATTGCAGAAGAACGGCCAGTTGTATGAGATCATGATAGAAGACACTGACGAATTCACATTGGTGAGAGGAAAGGACTTTCCATCCCGAGCCATGTCACCAGAGGTAGGTCCATGGAGGCTCTCCACGTGGAGGGTGGGGGTGACCCCTGCCTGCCCCAGCTCTGACCCCACTCACCCAGCGGTGACAGGCTGTCTTCCCTGAGACTGTAGCACGGAACGGTCGTGGAGTGTGCCATCCAAACCGGGATGCGTTTGTGAGTGAAAGGCAGTGCCCTGAATTGTTGCTCAGGAATGACCGTCATAAACTGAGACTGGCCCAGACCCACCAGGCCGAGCGGCTGTCCTCGCCAGAGCTGGTGGGAACAGTGACTGATTCATCCCTCACTCTCCTCCTGGCTCCTTCTGGGCCTGAGAGGGGTGGGCGACTGAGCCCCAGAGAGTGGCCTAGAAGGAGGAGAAGGCCTGGCAAGGGGGGACCAGACCACGCAGGCCTGGGGGTGGGGTGGGGGGGCTGGGGTGGGGGAGGCACTGCCAAGTCAAGGGGAGCCCAAGCCCGGAATCCTGTGGGAGCGTGTGCACATGCGTGCATGTGTATGCACACACATGTGTGCTTGGCTGAGGTGTGAGAACCAAAAGAAATGAGCGTGAGAAATAAACGAGAGAGACTCCAACCTGCACCACTTGACGGAGGGGACAGGAGGTTGGGGGTGGGAGCTGGAGTCGGGTGTGAGCGGCAAGCCAAGGGTGCCCCTTCTCCAGCCTGTGGGTGGGCACCATGGGGAGGTGATCCGCACCCAGGTAGGTGGTCAGGAGGCCCAGGAGGAACATGCGAACCCTCTGACTCAGAGATCATGGCATGCTCTCTCTAGACAGGCCAACCAGGTTCCTGCGCCACGTGCAACATGTGCCACATGTCACAGGCAGGAGCCTGGGACACAGAGGGCCCATGAGATGCCTACATCCATTAACCAAGAGTGGCAGAGACAGGACCCTTCTCTTTTCTGTGGCTCCAGCAGTGCCATGTCCAGTGTCCCCAAACTTCTAAGGGGCCATTGCTAGGAGGGGTCAGGACCCCTTCCTGGCACACCCTGGGGCAGAAATGGGTGGAAAACATTTCCTGAGTGCCCCTTCTTTTTCCTAGCTATCTTCCCCTCCCCGACCCCCACCCAAGAAGCAGCCCCCTGATGAAGAGCAAAAAGCCATGAAGATCCAGGCCTGGTGGCGGGGCAGCCTGGTGCGCCGGGCGCTGCTGCACGCTGCACTCTGCGCGACCATCATTCAGCGCTGGTGGAGGCACATGCGGGCCAAGCGGCTGGAGCAGCGGCGGCGGATGGCCCTGGATTCCTACGTGCGGGAAGTGTGGGCGGTGGTCAAGCTGCAGTCCTGGGTCCGCATGTGGCGCGTCCGCCAGCGTTACTGCCGCCTGCTCCACGCCGCGCGCATCATCCAGGTATACTGGCGCTGGCGTAACTGCCCTACCAGTGGCATTTTCCGGGGCAGGTACGAACTCACAGCAAACCAGCTAGGACTTGAACTTGAGATCTTTCTGGGGTCACAGATTTGTCGAATTACAGACTGCATCCCCTTCCCAATAAAGAACTGATCAGGTCTGCTCCAACTCAGTGCCACCAGGTCTCTGTCAGACAAGCAGTGGAGGGGCAGAGGAAGCTGAGGGCAGATAACTGGGCGTCTGGCAGGTCAGCTCTGAGAGGGCAGCGGGGGTTGTCGGGGTCCTGTGTGGAGGGGGGCTGAGAGCCTGGTGCTGGACAAGCAGGCCGGTGATTGATTGATCAGCAGACTCAGCAATGTCTGCCATGGGTAGGAGCGTTGGGGGCCCGGGCTTCCCAAGTCAGCAAATCATAGACACTCCTCATTGGGGTCTCCTGTAAACGGTGACTTCTGTACTTGTGCATCATGGAACCCTCCCATGGCTTCCCTTTAAGTTCAGAGCAATCCCAGAAGCCCTCGCCCAAATCTCCAGGAGCCTGCAGAGTCTGTCCTCGCCCTGCAGCTCCTCAGTCTTCCCTGCTGGCTCTGTCCCGCAGGCCCTGCACAGTGTGGGGCACCTGCTGTCCCCCGTGCTGGCACTGTCTTCTCCCAGGTGCAGCTCTCACTCCATCTGATTGGACTCTGCCCCCTGCTTCCTCTCTGTGAGGCTTCATTTGGGCACCTTAGTAAACCAGCTCAGGCCCGGCGGAGTGGCTCAGTGGGCTGGAGGTCTGGCCCCACACCAAAAGGTTGCAGGTTGGATCCCTGGTCAGGGCATGTACAGTTGATGTTTCTCTCTAATCTCTTCTCCCCCACCCCCTTCCTCCTGCTCTAAAATCAAAAAACATATCCTCGGGTCAGGATTAAAACAAAAAACAAAAACGGCTTTCCTGCCCCTACTGTGTGTTCCAGCTCCTGACTCTGCTGTCTGGCTTTGAAAGTCCTCACGAAAACCTAAGGCTATTTGACCACGTTTTCCACTTTCTGGGCCCAGCTCTGGAGGACGAGCTCCAGGCCAGCGGACACTGCGGGGTCCGTGCAGTGTGTCCTGGGCCTAGGTTCTCTCTCTTTATTATTTATTATTCTCTTCATTGTTTATTATTACTAACCACTTTTGTATACTGAGAACATTCTCTGTCAATATACAGGGGCGGGCAAAAGTAGGTTAGAAATAATAGGAAAATAAATAAATACAAGAATAAACGGTTTTGTGTGTGCAGAACTGTAAACTTACGTTTGCCCACCTCTGTATTACTGTGTGTATATTTTTTATTTTCTGTATATTATGATATTTGACATCTTTTTTTTTTTTAAAATTCCGTTCTGGTTTGCCCTCCCAGGACTAGCCAGGTCTTAGAGCAGGCCCAGGACCCAGCCCTGAGAATGCCTTTGGTCCATCTGTGAGCTAACCGGTCCAGAGCCCGCCCGCCTCCCTCTGGCCTGCACACCCCAGGAGGAAACATTTTTCTGCCTTCCTCATCCCAGGGTCAGGGACAGGCATCTGGGGACCAACGTGACTCCTACTAGCCAGTCCCAAACCGGTGACCTGCCCTGACTTGCCTTTCTCACACCAGCGAAGGCCCCAGCAAAAGCCCTTTATCCTGCTGTCTCCTGCCACCTGACCAAAACCTGGTGCTTCTCCTGTGACCCTGAATGACATATGGTGACCTCCTCTGGAGGACCTGAGACCCTGTGAGTGTGACATACATTGTTTTCTGGTGTCTCTCCCATTCTCTTAGGGCTGCACCTGACTGACCGTCGCATAAAAGAACACTTGCTATGTAGGATATAAAATTTAAGTGAAATTCACACGGCCATTATTCACACATAAGGTTAACCACTAATATAAGATGAACAATTCAGTGGCAATTAGTACATTCACAGCATTAAGCAACCACTGTTGTCTATATATCGAGTTCTAAAATACTTGTATCACCCTGGCTGGTGTGGCTCAGTGGATTGAGTGCTGGCCTATGAACCGAAATGTCGCCAGTTCGCTTCCCAGTCAGGGCACGTGCCTGGGTTGCTGGCCGGGTCCCCAGTAGGGGGCACTTAAGAGGCAACCACACATTGATGTTTCTCTCCCTCTCTTTCTCCCTCCCTTCCCTTTTCTCTAAAAATAAATAGATGGAATCTTTAAAAATAATAATAAAAATAAAAGTAAAATGAAATATTTGTACTGTCCTAAAAGAAAACCCCAAGCCCACGAAGCAGTCACTCACTCCCCAGTACCCGGCCTTCAGCTGCTGGCAACCTCCAGCCTGCGTTCTGTCTCCATGAGTTTAGCTGGTGTGGACTTTTCATAGAAATGGAGTCGAACGGTTTTGTGTCTAGTTTCATCTGCCGTGATGCTTGCAGGCTTCACCCACACAGTAGCACGCCAAGGTGCTGCTCTCCTCGTTAGAGCTCGAGGCTCTTCTGTTGTACGGATAGACTCCCTTCAGCTAACTAGAAGGACTCCTGGCTTTCAGGGTCATGGAGCCAGAACTTCTGGGGACACCACACAAAAACAGCTTGCTGAGAATGGGGCCCTCACAGAGGAAAGTAGGGCCACAGACGGAAGGAGAGAGACTAAGTCCTGAGGATCCCTCTGGGCCCCTGGATCCAACCATGCCTGAATCTGCCCCCTGGGCTCCGCTGGGAATTCTTAGCTTTCTAAGCCAGTGAACCTCCTTTCACATAAGTCAGTTAAGACAGAAAAAGAGATCTCAACAGATTACTAAACACTGAGAAGCAAATTGCGTGAGCTGCTTTTTAGAAAGAAGTTCTCAAAAGTGGTTTTCAATTAGGAACTGGTAGGAGGCGTGCTTAGGGGATTCCTGACAATAAAAGTGAAATTATCTCTCCATGAAGCGCCTAGAAGACCAGAACATTCTCATAGTGCTGGGAGCGTGGTGAGAGGGAGAGCTGTGGGGATTCATCAATAAATCAGCTAATCGCCTTCAACCAGAAGGGCTGAGTATGGTTCTCGTTGCGGATGGCTCACCTGTGAGCCCAGTGTGGAGGGCTGCGACCCTGTAGTTCCAGGGGACGCCCTGGGCAACCCGGTCCTGTAACAAGGCGCGGAACTTAGGTGGGCTGTGGGCCCCTCTCCTGCCTGCCTGCGCCCCCGCTGACCTGGCAGCCCTCCGCCCTGGGATGACCTCTGGGCTCGACCTCCAGGGGCAGGTGGGCGACGCTCCTGGGCAGAGAGCCTGCTGTGGGTGCCAGACTAAAGGAAACGTCGTTGGAGCCACGCTTCCCAGACCCAGCGTCTGTCCCCGTTATGCAGAGCGCACGCGCACCCAGCAGTCCTGACTCAGTCCCGCAGGGCCCGAGAATGCCGGTCTCTGACGCATCTCCAGGTGGTGATGCTGTGGCTGCGCTTCTAGGGAACCCCACTTTGAGCTTACCCACACAGCACCTGTGAATGATGGCACAACCCACGTGACAGTGGTTTTAATAAATTGGAGGTTTAGTTCTCGTCCCCATTGAAGTTCAGGAACAGGTGCTCTGGGACTGCTTTGTCCCCTCACACGGGGAAGAACCCCAGCACTCTGTGAGAACGGCCTCTGTCCCCAAGCTCACTTTGTGATCCAAAACAGCCGTTTCAAATCCAGTGATTACATTTACAACCGAGTGAGCGAGGGGGAAGGAAGAGGGAGGCACACTCCTTCTCCAAGTTCAAGCTCCTGGAAGTTACACTTCTGTCCCCAGCTTAACTGGACAGGAAGGAAGACCTGAATGAATGGAGGCACATACCACGTAGTCATTGATAGAATTACTTGACACCGTAAGTTAAACTCAATTCTAATAAAAATGTTATCAGAATTTTTGAGAACTTGGCAAATGGATGCCAAAAAAAAAGTCCATATTGGAGAATAAATGTCCACAGCTGGTTAAGACAATTTTGAAAAAAGAGCCCAGGAGATAATAAGGTGATCAGTCACATTAAAATCCAATACAAACCTCTAATGAGCACATAGTATGGAACTGAGGCCCCAGCTATTAAGAGTCTAAGGTGAGGAACTGACATTCACTTAAAGGTTTGGGGGCTTCCTCCTTTATGTGTATGGCCAACAATACCTGGGCTGAAGGGAGGCTTATTTCTGGGCAAGCTGGACAGAGAGCACCTGGACCCAGGACCGTCAGGTGTGGCTGGAGGCAGAGGGGAAGCGCCACGCTGCCACGAACAGATGAACTGCGAGTGTGCAGGTGAACGGAGAGGCCTCTGGCCCCTGAGCCCGCTCAGCTCCTGAAAGCTTGCAGTCAAGTTCCACCCCCCCTTCCTCTCTGACTCGAGGTTCCGGGATTCCTCTCTGGGGAGTCAGTCCCTTACTGCTACACCAGCACTGCAGACCAGCCTCAGTGGCCGTGACGGTGAGCACAGTTGATGCAGGCTGCATTCAGCGGCAGTGGCATGGCTGGGGAACTTCCCCCACCATCTTCTCCTCACACAGCAGGCTACCTGGGTGTTTTCTTGACTTGGCAACGGCAGAAGCACCAGAGCGCCAAGATCAAGGGGCACAGCCTTTCAAGGCCGAGGACAAACTCGCACGTCATCATTCCACCTGATTCTACTGGCCATAGCCTGTCACATAGCCGAACCCAAGGCACAGGGAGACAGATTCCTTTCCTGATGGGAAGAAACTGCAAAGTCCCATCACAAAAGGTATGAATCTAGGGCCACTGATGCAACGCATCACACGCTCCAAAGAATAAAGCAAATGAAGGCTGACATTTGGGGTCCCCCGCTGGAGCACCGCCCAACTCTGCCTTATTAACCCATACTGAACAGCACCTGTGAGTGAGCCCCCTCCGCCCCGCACACTGAGCACCCCTTCCACGTCTCACAGGAACCGTGTGCTCTAACTATAAGGAATATTCAGAGGATGGGAAAGTGCTCTCGAAAGCTAAGAGTCTTTTTAAAAATGGAGAAAATCTTCCAAAAAGTAGAACTAAAGACAGAGTTAGAAAACGTTGGAAAATTAAAGGATTGATCTATAATCTAATAGGATTACTATCATTATTCATATGAGAATATTGAAGGGTAGAAATTATTTGTTTAAACTCAGACAACAAAGTTTCCCAAGAGTTGGATTATATGAATTTCTAAACTAAAAGACTAAGCAAATGCCCAACACAAGAATAAGGGGAAAGACGCATCCCTTCCGGTGTGCTGAGAACAACCAGTCTGTTGTGGGGGGGGATGGGGGGGGTGGCTGGCGAGGGAATCCTCCAGCGACAGTGGGACAGCTCATTTTAGAGAGTAGGATTTGCACCACAGCGAAGCCACCGACCTCAGACCTGGATGGAATTGTGTGTTCACTCCTTACACAAATGTAATCCACTCAACTATCCTTTCGGAACATCAGGGGTAGCAGGGGAAGATCCTAAAAGCTTCCCGAAAGGAAAGAGCAGGCCACATCCATGCACACAGGAGTTGGAGTAGCCCTGGACTTCCAGAAAAAAGTGGAACAAAGTCCACAAAATTCTGAAAAAAATTATTTTTAACCTGGAATTCCAAACTAAGCAAAACTGTCCAACCGATTTGCGGGTAGATCTGCTACTTTTTACCTATTTACACACAAGCACCTCTTCTTTCCTTGGGAAACAGACACGGAAGGCGTTCTGTCCAATGAGGGGCTGACCCCAGCGAAGAGGGAGGCACCGCATGCAGGCTCATGCTCCCGTCGCTCGGCGACGACCTCGGTGGGAAACAGACCGGGAGCTGATAGAAAAGCCTGTGGCCCTGCACAAGAAATCACTTGTTCAAAACTGTCTGCAGCCCAGTTATAGAGGGGTGGATGGACAGATTCCTGCGTGGAGAGACGCCACAAGAAAACCCCGGTTAACAGGCAGAGGGGAAAGAGCACTTGCACAATGCCTACCCAGCGAAGGGGCCATCCAAGAAGTCCTGCGAGAGAATGATGGCGATCGAAATAGGGACACCGGACAAGGACAGGGTCAGGCAGTAACTCAACGGCCAAGGTGCTGTCACCCTGGGAGCTGAAGGGCATGGAGCTGCAGAGGACCAGACCCGTCCCAGGTCTTAGCCTGCATGACCCCCACCCCCACTCTGTGCTGGACGACAGGTGTTGCCGTCTTCACTAGGCCAGGAGGAAACAGACACGAAGGGGCCCACAGACTCGCCCAAGTTCCCACGGCCAGAAAGGGTCTGTGTCAGGACCAGAGCCTCAGGCCCTCGCCCTGCGGAAGCCCAGTCTGCTTGAGTCCACGCTCACAGCAAGGGGACACTGCAGCTTTCAGGCCCGCACAAATTAGGGAGTGGTTGCTGGAGGTCGGACTGGCGCTGCCACTGGGGAGAGCGACCTGGCAGGCCTTAGTGGCTTGGAGGAGCCACCTGTCTTGTGACTCGGAAGGACACCTCCATGTGCACTCCCTAACCGACACCTCCCTCGGCCTCGGGGACATGCGGGAGGAACTCCTCACAGCACGGCCCTGCTGTGGACAGTCACTGGGGGTGACGAGAAATGGAGTCACTGGTAGAGAGGAGAGGAAAGCGACAGCTGCCACTGGGTGGCGAGTACACAGGGACCTGCTCGGGTGCGGTCACATCATGTACGTGCCATTACCAAGTAGCGCAGGAGAGGAGAGGGAACCAGGGTGTGCTCCGGGGGATGGGGGCTGTCACGAGCACTCACAGTCAGTGCTCCTTGCCCTGAAGTAGATGATGCCTTGAAAGGAAGAGGCCCTCTGGCTGTCACCGAGGTCTGAGAGAGCTGTCCCCAGAGCCCCCTAAGAGAGGTGAGCGCAACTGGGAACCGGAGCTGGAAACAGCCAGAAGGCGCTGGCTTTGGAAACAGGCCTGGGTAGCTCGTGGATCTTTAAAATAGGACCACTGCCCCCGCCCACCCCAGGAGCCTGCAGTGGGGGCAGCACGGTCTCTCACATAATAGCTTGTGTCTGGAGGACTCCAGCCTGCTAAGTCTCAGACACAGCACGGAAGGGCCTGCTTTGTTTTCAAGAACATATACTGGCTTGTGAAGTGCCACCAGGTGGCCACAGCAGGCCAGGGGTCACAGCAGCTAGAGGGAGGGAGTATAGAGGGCTGAGGGGGCTCCGTCCTGACCCTCCCTCGGCTCCTTCTGCTCACCCTGTGTACCCACACTGTTCCCCATGTGAGGAAGGACTGCCCCACCCAATAAGGAGGGACGCTGTGACCCACGTGCCTTCCTCTGCACTGTGAGAGCTGCTCTCCTCAGCGGCTGACCACAGGAGGCCCTGTGGGTGGGCCAGATCAGGGGTCAGCCTCAGAAAAGGACAGACTCACAGGGGCTGTGGTTCCCCCGAAGACTCTGGTCCGTCCCTGGCAGGAGGGAAACGTGCAGGTGTCTCCTCTTCATCCAACAAATTTGAGCCTGGAGAAGGCACCCTGGTCCTTGGGTCACAGGTGCCCTTGTGACATCATTGCTGTCCCCTCCACAACCACCCTCCAGCCTCGGCCAGGCACAGCTGAGCAGCAATCAGAAGGAGTGTGAACACCTGAGCCATTACCCTCAAGTCATGAGCTGTGGGTGCTGTGTAAGACCCAGGCCGGCTCCCCACCAGGATGGAGAGCTGGCCAGGGGCAGGAGGAGGCACCAGGTGACTTCACAGGATGCAGAGAAGGATGGGGAACTGGGGGCTTGGCTGGGGCTGGTCCTCACTCAGGCTTTCTGCCTGCATTCTGATCACAGAAGTCCAACCCAGGAGATAATAAGAACGAACAGGAGAGACAGAGGAGGAAGGTAAGTGGGGCCCAGGACCAGGAGAGATCACAGATCATGAGCCCTCTGAGCCCAAGGTGCCTGGAAGTAGAGGGTCCATCCCTGGTCCCACTGGCGTCAGCTCAGCATTGCTCTCCTGTCTCCATAAACGCCCTCCCCTCCTGAGCGAGGTGTGCTAAACGGAGAGATGACAGATGACAGGGGTGCAGGCGGCCCATGAGGACCGGGGTGGGGGGGCCAGAACAGAGGGGACTGGAAGGCTAGAGGTGGCCTTGATCCTAGAAGGGTGTGGGGGTGACTGAGAGGCAGCAGGGTAGTTGAGAGGATGGAGTGAGGGGAATACCCCCGGGGTCCGTGGCAGGATGTGAGGAAAGCCCACCCTCATAACTGGGCCGGCTCTTCCAGTCCAGGGTGTATGCCCAGCAGTTTCACGAGGCTGTGAGGACCACAGGGCAAGTACCAGGGGGGACCCAAAAAAACTGGATTTATTAAAAAGTCATGTATGTATTCTGACATGTTTAAACTTCAGTCCCCTTCCAAGCACGCTCCATTTGATGCAGTGCACCCATCGAGACTTTTTCCACAGCTCAGAGCAGTTTCTGAACTCAGATTTTGATGCCTTTTAGTGCTTCTGCCGTTTTTTGTCTCACCTCTTCCATATGGGCAAAACGTGTCCCTTTTTTCATCTAGGGAAACAAAGAAAAGTCTCTTGGGGCAAGATAGAGCACACAGGGAGGATGGGGCACAGGGGTCATACTGTTTTCAGTCAAAAACTGCCGAACACTCAGCGCAGTGCGGGCAGGGGCGCTCGTAAATCACCCATCATAAAATGGGCAAAACCATTGAGTTTTCAAAACAAATTCACTGAGGCTGAACGCCACCTCTCATACCTATGCCAGCTGGTGAGTTCCAGCCGATCCAGGTGAGTTCCTAGAACACTCACCTAGCGGGGGAAGCCTGTGCTACAAGGGGCCGCCCTCCAGATGATAGTTCCGTTTTTTTGGGGTCTCCCCTTGTATATTCCCATTTGAAAGATGAGGACACAGTGACTGAGGGGTGAGCAGATGTGGCCACAGCCATGGCAAAACACAAGTGGAGACAAAGCCCCACCCAGGTGTCCTTGCCCCTCAGAACCAGCAGGGGAAAGGCTGGTGGCCAAGAGAAGGTTGGAGTGCCTTAGCGGTCGACAGGACTGTGGCGGGTGGTGACCAGGTCACTGGGAGTCCTCTGCTTTGCTTGGTTAGCAGCTACTTGCAAAGCAATGCCTGAGAGCAAGAGTCAAGGCAGCTTGCAAGATCCAGGCCTGGTGGCGTGGCACCCTGGTGCGCCGGACCCTGCTGGCAGCTGCCCTCCGGGCCTGGGTGATTCAGGACTGGTGGAGGGCACTGCTGTGGCGGCGGGTGCAGAAGCTCCAGCAGGCCCTGCTGAAGGTCTACGTGGTCCGGGAGCAGGCAGCGGTCAGGCTCCAGTCCTGGGTCCGCATGTGTCAGTGCCATCAGCGCTACTGCCAGCTGGGCAGCACTCTCTGCCTCTTCCAGGCCCCCAGGTACGGCCTCCCCATCCAGACCTGGGACGGGCCGCAGGCGCAGCCCGCGGGCGCTGCCAAAGGGCTGGAGTTCCACGTCGAGATCCTATCCATCTGACATAGTGCAGAGGTGGCTCGAAGGCCCAATAAATGCCTGACCAGGCTCGGTGTCTTTCTGAACTCACGTGTGTCTCACTGACTCCCACGGTACAGGGATCCCAAAGTGTCAGGCCCCGCCCCCCTCCCAGTACTGGAGGAAAGGCTTCATTTCCATACAGGTACCCCTCCCCTGTCCCCTGCCCCTCAGGGCCCCTGTTCTGGACCACCAGTGACCATATGCCACTGACTCTATCCAAGTCAGGAACTGCCACCTGAGACTGTCCTCATTTATGCTGAGCCAGGTGCCCCATTCCACAGACCCATCTCCATCCTTGTCTCCTGAACCTGTCCCTGGGAGGGGTTGGGGGTTTATAACCCTGAAGACACTCAGCATCTTCCCCTGTGAGAGTTGTCCCCGTGGCCGTATGTGCCAGCCTGCCGTTGGGCTAGCCTGGGCTTGTAGCCCCTTAGCTTTCTGTTTAGCAGCCCCCGGACCGGAGTCAGGCACGCGGATGCTGTCCTGGGAGCAGCGCAGCCCGGGGAGAGCCCAGGAGGACAGCCTCTGTGCAGACCGGGCTCAGGCCGCGCAAGCTGCTCGCTAACGGGGGTGCTCCTTCCTTTGCGGTTTCTCCCTCTTACGACTCTTTCTCCCGTCTGTCTCTCCACAACTCACACAAAACACTTCCCTTCTGCCACTTCTGGAAACTCCATTTCAACCCCTTTTCCTTCTCAATAGAATGGGGGTTCGGGGTGAGGGGGTGGTGCTGAAAATTTCAAGCTGCTACTATGGCTTCGTCTTTCCAGTGACCAGCTCACATCTAAGATCCATCCGGGAGCCCACCCAGATCGCCCTATTAGAACAAAAGACACTCCTATTACCCAGGAAATTACATGGGCTCAGGAGCCCTTTGTCAGGATTCGGGGTCAAAGAACAAATATTAAAAGATGTTTCTTGTGTTCTTATGTCTTAAGAAATTGCAAGAGTTTTAGGAGTTCTGTGATAGCAACTGGAAGTAGAGCCCAATATATATCTTTTATTATTTCATAAGTCTGGAATATCGATTTTAGGGAGGTTCCAGCCAAGATGGAGGCGTAGGTAGAAACCCTTTGCTTCCTCGCACAACCGAAGGGAGGACAACAACCAATCTAAAATCAATAAACAACCAGAGGCACCAGAAAATCAAACTTCAATAACCAAGGAATTAAAGAAAAATCAACCAGAACAACCAGATGGGTAAGAACCCACAGCGAGAGGCGGGGCCCACTCAGAAAAACCGCAGCGAGGCTGCAGACCGTGCATGCGGGGCCGGCTGAATGCGAAACTGGGACTCAGAGCTGACTGAGGACTACGGCCGGGGCTGCCGCGGTGGGAGGAACTCCCAGTCTCACACGAGAGTCCTTGGAAAGTGGGCTAGGGCTGAGCAGGCGAGCTGCACTGTTCCCTCTCTGGCCCCTCCCCGACTTGCTCTGCCCAGGTGAACACCTAAGGCCCTGACCCCTTACAACTTGACAGCTGCAGAAAGACAAAGAAATAGGGCCCAAATGAAAGAACAAAGCGAAACTTCAGAAAGAGAACTAAATGATGAGGAGATAGCCAACCTATGTGATGGAGAATTTAAAGCTCTGGTCAGCAAAATGCTCACAGAACTGACTGAGCTTGGTCGAAAAATGAAAAAACAAAGGAAAGATACCCAAAATGAAATAAAGCAAAATATTCAGGGAACCAACAGTGACAGGAAGGAAACCAGGGCTCAAAGCAACGATCTGGAACAAAACAGAAAAATAAACATCTAACTAGAACAGAATGAAGAAACAAGAATTCAAAAAAGTGAAGAGACTTACAAACCTCTGGGACAACATGAAACGTTCCAACATCGGAATCATAGGGGTGCCAGAAGGAGAAGAGGAAGAACAAGAAATTTAAAACTTATTTGAACATATAATGAAGGAGAACTTCCCCAATCTGGCAAAGGAAATAGACTTCCAGGGAGTCCAGGAAGCTCAGAGAGTCCCAAAGAAGTTGGACCCAAAGGAGGAACACATCAAGACACATCATAATTACATTACCCAAGATTAAAGATAAAGAGAGAATCTTAAAAACAGCAAGAGAAAAGGAGAGAGTTACTTACAAAGGAGTGTGTCCATAAGACTCTCAGCTGATTTTTTAAAAGAAACCGTGCAGGCAAGAAGGGGCTGGAAAGAAGTATTCAAAGTCATGAAAGGCAAGGACCTACATCCAAGATTACTCTATGCAGCAAAGCTTTCATTTAGAATGGAAGGGCAGATGAAGTGCTTCCCAGATAAGGTCAAGTTAAAGGAGTTCATCATCACCAAGCCCTTATATGAAATGTTAAAGGGACTTACCTAAGTAAAAGAAGATCAAAACTATGAACAGTAAAATGACAACAAACTCAAAACTATCAACAAATGAACCTAAAAGAAAACAAAAACAATGAAAACAAAAACTTAGCAAACAACTAGAACAGGAACAGAATCAGAGAAATGGACATCACATGGAGGGATTTCAGTGGGGAAGGGGAAGGGAGGGATGGGGGAAAGGTACAGGGAAGAAGAAGCATGGTTAGTAGGCATAGAATAGATAAGGAGAGATAAAAATGGTATAGGAAACAGCGAACTCAAAGAACTTATATGTACAACCCATGGACATGAACTAAGGCGTGGGGAATGCTGGACGGTTGGTTGGTGGGGCAGGGTGGAGGAGGGATAAAGGGGGAAAAATTGAGAAAACTGTAATAGCATAATCAATAAAAAAAGTCTGGAATATCTTCATATGAAAAATAAGTAAGAAAATAATCAAAGGTATACGCCCAAGAAAACCGAAAACATGCCCCACAGAAACGTGTACATTAACATTCACAGCAGTTTTGTTCGTAATAGTCAAAAAGTAGGAGCCACGGGAGTGCCCACTAACTTTGGGATGAAAGGCTTTTGGAATGCGGCGTGTTCGTGCAGGGGGATGTGAGCCAGCCGTAGAAAGGTCCGACAGACTGAGACAAGCCGCAACATGAATAAACACTGAAAACGCTGCTAAGCGAAGGTCACCACCGTGGGATTCCAATGACATGAAACACCCAAAACAGACCCATCTGTAAATATGTGGGTGGGCGGTTCCCAGAGACAGGGAGAGGGGAGAATGGAGACGGACTGCTGATGGGTATGGGGCTTATTTTGGGGGTGACGACAACGTTCTGGAATCAGACAATGGTGATGTTACGGAACAGACCTGTGGGCAGGGGGACAAGATACTGTTACTGAAGGCTCCCCCGCCCCCACCCCCAGGGTCCCTCTGTACCAGGTTCACCTTGCTCATTGCCCTTAGGAATTGAAATTATGGCTCTCAATGCCAGACTTTGGTGAAAAGGAAAGGAACTATTTATTCAAAAGTTATACAGGCTTAGCCCTGGCCCGTGTAGCTCAGTGGATTGAGCATGGGCCTACAAACCAAAGGGTCACCGGTTTGATTCCCAGTCAGGACACATGCCTGGGTTGCGGACCAGACCCCCAGAGGGGGGCGTGCAGGAGGCAACCACACATTGATGTTTCTCTCCCTCTTTTTCTCCTTCCCTTGCCCTCTCTCTAAAAATAATAAATAAAATCTAAAAAAAAAAAAAAGTCATACAGGGTTAGAGTAATGACTTATTGTCGCCGTTAATACTCAAAGTCCCTTAAAACACCCACAAACACACAGTTCCTCCTTCCCCCTTTGCCCTGGCAGGCCAGTCTCAGGTACCGTATCTCAGGGAGAAAAAACAGAAGTCCGCTGCTCACTTCTTGTGGTTCCTCTCGGTCATCCATGCTCGGCTGGCAGGCCTCCTGCGGTTCCCAGCACCATCAGCTGTGTCGCCACCATGGTCTCCAGTTCTTAATCCAAACCCACGTGGCACCTTCTCATGGCCCACCAGTGAGAGTCCTGTCACCCCTTTCCTTTCCTTCCCCGCAAGGTCCCGCATTGTCCCAGTCCCTAGTCCTGAACTCTCTTGCTTCCTAAGCCCCGCGGTAAAGGGAGCCCCAAAACTGTGTGGTTACCCTGCATGGCTGCCATGTGTGGGTTTTAAATCCCAGCGCAAACCTTCCTCTGCAGCCCCATTTCCAACTCCTCCCACAATCGGCCACACCTGCCAGCATTCCCGGATTTTTCCAGGCTTTCTTGGCTGCCATAGTTAGCCTGGGCAGGCGTGGCCCCGGGGCATGGAGTGAACCATCTCCAAGCTCTCAGGCAGGGCTGTAACCAGGGGGTTACGTCATGGGTGGAAGTCACTCCCCTCTCTCTGGCTCAAAGCAGTCACAGCTACTTAACATCTGTAAAGCTAGCCAGCTGCTACAGAGATACAAAATAGCCACTTTTGCATGTCAGGCTTGAAGCTGGCCCACTGTTGACATGCAAAACAACTCTCAATGGCCCTGTTCCACGTGTCCCACCCCCCAGATCAGACTTGTGGGGGTGAGGACATCCTGTATTTTATCATTCCTGGACATCCTGAGCTCTGGACTTTGTTTCAAACCCTTCGTTTGAGGTGGGGCCCTGGCTGCACCCGTCACAGTGGTAGTTGCCCAGCTTTGTGAACATACTGAAAATGAGAACACACAAAATTTTAAAGACTTTTAAGAAAGATACAAAAAATTCCTAAGCGAATAGAGGGATAGTCCACGTTGTTAGGGGGGCTTGGTGTGCTGATGGTCACCTTTCTCCACGACAGCCGTGCACCCAGTCCCGCAGGACACCCTGAAAGGCTTGACAGGCATTTCTACCTTTAAGCATAGCTCTGAGTAACTTGTCATGTTGGAAATTTCTAAATTGGTAAGTTTTTAAAGATTCGGATATGAATCTACCTGCTGTGGTGCCTTATTTACAGTGGATCTGTAATAGCCTTCCTCACTTTCCTGCTTTCTGGACCGTCTGGTCTCTCTGTTTCCTGCGGTGTGCCGGGGCGCTGGAACCTGGACCTAGGGCGGACAGGAGGAGCCAAGTCTGAGAAGACACTGCTGGGGTCCCTCCCACTCTCCCGTGTGGTTGGTCAGGGGAAGGACGGAGATGGGCCTGATTGGAGGAGACCCCTGCTATGGGATGGCACTCAAGTGCCCTATCTGTGTGTTGAGCCCTGCTACACCTCTGCCAGGAGGGCAGTAGACTGGGCTGCTGGTGGGGAAGACTCAACCCTTGAGTCACAATGCAATTGTGACTCACAGCTCTCTCCCTCCTATTACTCCTGCCAGACCTTGGGAAGCAGAGACATCAAGGTTAATAAAACATCTAAAGAGAAGCATGGGGGTTAAATTTTGCGTAAGAGACATGGCCAGACCTCCTAGGCAGGCCAGGGGAGGGTGGGATCCGCCTGCACTGTGGGGTCTTGGGAAAAGCCGGGATGCGGAGGCGGTGGGTGTCTTTGTCACAGCCCTCGGGAGACACAGCATCCTAACCCATCCATCCGTTTCCCGTTTCCTTATGGTGGCAGACGAAAGGCAATCTCATTTTAATTGTAATCGAGGATGAAGAAATAATCGAAGTGCAGCCGAAGATGAAAAAAAAGGTGGGTGAGATCTCCATGCAGTTGGGAGACGTCCAGACCCCTTACGTCCGTGCCCTGAGGTCGATGGGCTTGGGCCTCTTCGGGGCCCAAAGTCTAAAATCACCAGGAGTCGACTCCATGTTGGCTCATTTTTCCTCCAGTCCCTTCTCAGCAGGGCCTCTAGTCTGACCGAGGTGAAGAGTGAGCGGAGCGGACAAATGCATGGGGCTGGGAGGCTGAAAATGTGGGAAGGCGGGAGAGCACCTCCTCTCCCAGCATGGCAGCTAAACCCGCCGTGGTGGCAGTGAGGACTCGGCCGCCCTGCGGGGCTGGAGTCAGCAGAGAATCCCAGGCACAGGCATTAGGAGGCCACGCTTCGCAAAGCCAGTGAGCACTGCCGAGTGGAGTGTGTCTACCAAAGGCCTGTGCACCCCAGAGGCACCCTCCTCATTGCTCGTGGTTTCTCCTTTGACCCATGCACCTGTGACGCGTTCGGTGGAGGAGGCTGGGACTCAGAGGGCAGGGCCCTGTGCCCGCAGCAGCAGAGGAGGGCGCACCACCCAGGCCTTGGCCCTCAGTTCTGTCTTGCTAACTCCTCTGAACTCTCCAAAGTAGGGCTGCTGATTAAGAGAGTCCAGGACCCTTCCAGGAAATCCTGGAAACGGGTGGCAGGACGTTTCCTGAGAGGTTTCTTTTATCTCTGCCTAGAGCGATTCGAAAAGAGAAATAAGAGCAGCCAGGAAGATCCAGGCCTGGTGGCGGGGCACCCTGGTGCGTCGGGCCCTGCTGCACGCGGCGCTCCAGGCCTGGGTCATTCAGTGCTGGTGGAGGCTGACGCTGGCCAGGGCACTGCACAAGAAGCAGAGGGTGGCCCTGGTGAACTACGCCATCAGAGAGAGGGCAGTGGTCAAGCTCCAGTCTCTGGTCCGCATGTGGCGTGTCCACTGGCGGTACTGCCAGGTGCTGAGTGCCATCTACATCATCCAATGCCACTGGCACTACCACGACTGCCAGACCTGCGCGCTCCTCCGGGGCCACTGTGTCGTCACAGCCACTCACCTGCAGTTCCACATTGAGATCACCAACCCCTGAGGGCACATGTCCCCCCAGTAAAGGTCTAACCTGATCTGGTGTGTCTCGTGGTCTCCCCCAGCAAAGGGACATGTTAGAAGAGTAGTCCATGCTGCCTCCTCTTCTTTCTGGGAAAAAACTCCAGGGAGGTTGCCCCTACGCCCATGGACCCTGCCTGATCTGAACCAACCACCACCATATGCTCTGACTCAGTTGTCAAAAGGGAATCTGAGGTCCCAATCTACACTGAGACAGGACAGAGCCAAAGTCCTGCCTCCCACCTGGGACCCCACCCCTTTCTCCCTGCCCCATCCTCTCCCTCATGGGAATCTGAAACACAGAGTCCTCCTGAAGGCTCTGGGGCCCTCTGCACGGGACAATGGACTCCAGGGCTCTTCCCTGTCAGCCTGGGGTCCGGGGCACCTGCAACAAGGTGTCTCTGGCAAGCTCCTAGAGAAAATGCCAGCGCTTGGCTGACTTCTGGGGGTAGTGCGACAACTCCACGGGTGCGCAGGTGGAGGACAGGAGGTCCTTAGTGATGGGGACCTGGTATGCTGATAACCGTGGGAACTAACAGAAAACAGGGGTTCAGGCGCTTCATCTCCACAGTTCCCTCACCTGCACCTCTCTCCCCAGGGCTGTGCAACGGAAGTCCCTCTGACGCTCCCAAACACTCACTCCTGTCTCCACGCCTGGGGATCTTACGGTGGGCCAAGATGAGGCTACCGATCTCCTTCGTTTTTACCTCTAAGAAACCTCTCTGGCTCCCCTCCTCAGCCAGTCATCCCCCGTGGTTACAGTGTAGCAGTGCTATGCAACAGAACTTTCTGTGATGTTCCATAGCTGTGCTAATAGGGTAGCGACTAGTCACACATAACGGTGGATGGAGCACTGGAAATATGCCTAGCACAACTAAAGAATGGAATTTTAAATTTTATTTAAATCATTTCAAGTTCAACAGCCACAGGTGGCTACGAGCTATTCCGTTGGACAGCGCGGCTCTAGACCTGGCCATCGCCAATCACCGTATTTTCGCCCAAATCACTTTTCCTAGGGCTCCATTCTCCGAGTCCTTCACTCTCTCCTTCCTGCGCCCCTTTCACGCCAGCAGAATGTCTCTGTTGATGTGATTAGGTCGTCCAAGCTGTTGACTCTGCCCGTTTTTTCCTCAACCATCACCCTTGACCTGCCCTTGCACCTTTCTTGACCCAGCTCAGACACTGTGGTTAATTATGGTCACCTCCACCCTGCACAGCCTGACCCCCTTGCCCCGGCCCCCGCAAACGTGTGGGATGGACTCAGCCACTTACCTGCTCTGTGCCTGCAGGAGGGAGGGTGGCTAGAACAACCGCCCCCCGCCCGAGGCAGGATCTCAGTTACATGCGTGGCTGCAGATCTCCGATGGACAAATCACCAGCATGCTTCTCTGATGATAAGTTCGTATTCTGCCGGGTCTGGCAGGAGTAACGCTTGCTTGAGCGTGGTTGGAAGGGTAGTAAAACGACTGTAACAATTTGTAGTTTTAATGGGAACATTTCACCTAAAATGTCATATGGTGTGTTTGAGTGTGATATTGTTACAGAATTGCATGCTTATGAGCTCGTAATAAAACGGGGGCGTTATTTCTGCCAGGCCCCTTTCTCTGCTGCACTGAATCTGCATCACCTTGTCTCTGAGCGTCTGCAGAAGACGTGGGGGCCTTCCCACCGCCTCCCTCTCCATTCCAGCTCCGTCTGGCCCACACTTGCTGCCTTCCCTCCAGGAGCAGTGAACGAAGGGTCTGTGGTCCCATCAAAGGCCGCCCCCTCCGAGACCTTGTTGCCATCTCCACGTGCTTGATCCTGCATTCACAGCCCCACCCTCCATGTTGCTGGTGTCTGCCTCTGCCGTCTTTAGAAAATATAGCCTTGACCCATTTCTGCCCCAGTTCTTTGATGCTTCCCACAGCAAAACTTGCTGTCACTCTTTCTGCCTTTGTTCCTGCCATTTTCTCTTCCAGCTATTCCTGCTGGGTTTCTCTCCCTCCCACCGAGACTGTGCCGATCAACACCTCCAGCATTCCAAATGGCCAAGTCCAATGGGAATCTGTCTGTTCTTACCTTAGGCCTCCTCTGTACATCGGGCTCCAGAGTTAACTGCCCCTCCTCACTGACCTACCTAATTCTGAGGAGACCGGACGATGGGTGGGACATAAAGCACAGTTCCAGGTGACATCTTATGCAACTGCAGACTTGCAGCCTCTTCTTGGACCCCAGTAAGTTCAGCAAAACACATTTTAAAAAATAATTGCTAAACTCTGTAATTTTTAAAAAGGAAAACAACAACAAAAAATTTAACCCATAAGTACTTTAGAATAGATCTTCAATAGATGAGAACTTTACAAATTATAACCTCAATATTATATCTTTCAATATTCACAATACTTCTTCAGCACCATAGAATACGTATATTCACCTAATAACTGAGCTTCGAACTGCATGAAGCACAATCCCCTGCGCCCCTCTGTGGTCGGTGATGCCACCACCACTCTAGCGACCACTGGGCTGTGTGTGGCCCTACTGTCTGGCCTTAACAACCCATAAAGGTGGTGACAGTAGCCTTTTGCATCTGGCTTCTTTCACTGAGCATCGCGAACCTGAGACTTCTCCGCGGTGGCGTCCTCGGTGCTGAGTGGCATTCCACTCTCTGGATGTTACCAGAGGGATTCACCAGTTGGAATTGTTTCCAGTTTTTGGTGATTACCCATGAATCTGCCGTATAGTGTATATCTGTGTAAAGTGTGTGTGTGTGTGTGTGTGTGTGTGTGTGTGTGTGAGAACTGAAGTTTTACAGTTTCTTTGGTTAAAAAACTAGGAGTGGGCACTTCAGATTCTAGCACAAGCAGTGCTCAGTGCGATAGGTGGGTCGGACCAGTGCGTGTGATGCCGCTCGTGGGAGGGGTGCAGTCAGATTCATGGAGACAGAAAGTGAAAGGGTAGCTGCCGGGGCGAGGGAGGGGAGAAAGGAGAATTATGAGAATCACTGTTTCCTGGGTAGAGTTTCAATTTTGCAAGATGGATGAAGTTCTGGAGCTGGAGGGCAGTGACACTTTCACAACAAGTCAGCCTATTAATGTCACTAAGCTGTTTACTTGCAATGGTTGAATGGCAAATGTTATGCTATGCATATTGTGTCACAACTTTAAAATAGTGTATTTTTAATAGTGGGGAAGGGAGCAGAAGATGACACGGGACTCCACATTACAAAACTGCTGAGCCATAATGCCCCTAGAAGGACCCACTCTATGGCTGACTTGGGGGCCCGGCCCCCAACGCTCCTATCTACAGCAGACATTGCTAATCAATCCCCAGCCAGCTGGTCCATCCACACCAGACTCCCCGCTCTCCGCGCGGGACCCCTGACAACCCCTGCCGCCCCCTTGGAGCCCATGTATGGGATGCCCAGTATCTCCTCTCATTAGCTCAGTGACCTCTGCGATGTGCGTCTGACGGAGCTGGGGATGCAGGTTTGCAGACCTGATCATTCTTTTATTGGAAGAGATGTGCATTGTTGCATTCTGCAGATTTCTGGGCCCATAGAGATTTCCAGTTGAAGATTCAGTTCGTTTTCTTTAATGTCGTAAAGACCCTGAACAAAGCCGCGGGCTTGGCAGTTACGCCAGCGCCAGTACACCTGGATGATGCGCGCGGCGTGGAGCAGGCGGCAGTAACGCTGGCGGACGCGCCACATGCGGACCCAGGACTGCAGCTTGACCGCCGCCCACACTTCCCGCACGTAGGAATCCAGGGCCATCCGCCGCCGCTGCTCCAGCCGCTTGACCCGCATGTGCCTCCACCAGCGCTGAATGATGGTCGCGCAGAGTGCAGCGTGCAGCAGCGCCCGGCGCACCAGGCTGCCCCGCCACCAGGCCTGGATGTACTTGACCACTTCCGGTGGCGGCATCAGGATCTTAACTCTTTTGGAGCCTTGCAAGAGAAAATGGGACACTTGGGAAACTCACACATTTTAGCCCTAAAGTGTGCCCGGAAGGGGCCCTGACCTTCTATCAACAGCCACCCCTCTCTCTGACTCTTCAGGAGAGCCATTGGCAACAGCTGGGCCCAGGAAACCTAGGAAGTGTCCTACTTCCGCCACTCTGTGATTGATGGACATGGACAGGTCACCTTTCCCCTGAGTCTCAGGGTCTCCGTTTGTAAAATGGAGCTGCACCTGCACGTGCAAACTCACCCACTTTTACGTGGACATGGTGGGCCAGTCTGCACAGGACACACCACTGTGGAGAGGGGGAGCAGACACACGTTTCACCTGGACCTGACCTCCAACCTGGGATCCATGTGCCCTCCCTTCAGTCCCCTCCTGTCTGCTGGAAAGTGGCGTCCTTGGCTCCCCCTGTCCTCTCACCTCTGACATCAGGTCAACCCCACGGCCTGCTGTCCCCCACCCCCACCCCCCGCTGCCCCACTGCAGTATTCAAAGTTTCCTCCACCTCGCACACCTGAGGAAGAGCTTAAACACCAGTTAATACATCAGCACAAAGTTCCACGGGCACAGGTATGCACACACATGTACACACATGTGCACATGGATGCACATTTCTAGACCCAACATTGCTGCACGTTGGCCTTTGGGCTCCCAAAGGCAGTCCCTACTTGCAGCTCCCAGCCCTGTGGGGTCTGGGCTCACGCGCTTTGGCCCCTCCTTGGCACAGCCCGCACACCTCGGCCAGACCCACGCCTCTCAGCCTAAGAAGGAAACATGGACAAATGACAGCCAGAGAGGAGTCAGTCCCTGTTCCCTCCAGCTCTGTGCTCGGTGACTGTCCATTCTAGCTGGCGTGGCATGCCCTGGGCTTATGCCTCCTGTTCTGGTGTAATAAGTGTCCCTTTCACTCACTGGAGCATCTCCAGACAATAAATGACATGGTCACAGACCTTTGGGTCACTCCACTGGACCACAAGGGTCAGAGAAGTCGTAAGTCAGGGCTCCCCCCAACACTGTAGAGTCTGGACCCATCTGCCCATGGAGGGCAGGGAGGGAGTGGGTAGAGTCCCTTCTTCTAGTTTTTGCTCCTTCCAGCTCTGTTCTATCAATGGGATTTCATCATTATCTTTGATTATAACTTGGAAGGTTCCCAGCCTTCTGTAATCAGAGTTTAGAGAGAAAAACATCGGGGAAAGTGGAAGTGCCCTGTACTAGGTGCCAAGCCAAGCCCACACTCAGCTTCTGGCCTTTCCTAGGACCTCGGACATGGAGGAGGGCTCCCCCCTGAGGTGGCTGTGAGACATGCGCTGCCCTCCCACAGAGCTTGGGGGGTCTGACTGTCTCTTTTGGCCCAGAAAAGGCCCAGGACCTGGGGCCAGCGATCAGATCCCTCAGGTCTGCGCTAAGTTACCCATGGTTAAGGGTGAGGTGTCCCATCACCCTCAGGTCTGTCCTCTTCCAGCCAACGCTCTGGAAGCAGGAGAGGAGGCGGGGAGAGAGCCATGATGTCACAAGGGGACCTGTGACTCAGGCGCCATGCCAGTTCCCAACAGCAGAGCCCCTTCTAAAGAAAACCTAGGACGTCTGTCCTTCCTTTCCTACCAGAGTGGCCAGGGTTCTGCCTCCATTGGCCGCCACAGAGGTATGTGACAGCACTCTTTGGGGCCCGGCTGCTACCCATTCAATGGATTTCAATTTATACACGTATCGTAAAGGCATTATTTTCAGAGGGGGTGGGAATTAGGAAAATGTGGGGAACAGAGTACATTCCCCTGCCGTGGCTGAACCTCCTGTGTCTGCCTCTCTGTAGGGCACCCAGTTATCTGGTGCCTGGCAGAGCAGGGCCCACGCAGGCCAGGTTACCCATGATGCCCCCGGGACCAGCCAGGACCCCCAGCTCAAGCTCCAGGGGTCTCCAGAACGTTCCTGTCCTCCTATTCCCCTGAGGGTTTCGAGGCCACAGTCAGGAGATGAGAAGGGCCTCACCTCTGCTTGCTCCAGGCCCCTGAGCCGTCAGGTCATTCTGAAGCCCCAGGGGTCCCTGAGGAATGCATTTGCAATGTGTAGACTGAATGAGGGAGTGGCCAGTGTGAGGCTGTGGGGAGGGGAAGGGGAGGCCTTTTCAGGCTGCAGGGGGGTTTCAGTGTGAAGTTAAAGGGGTGAGGGGCTGGGGAAGATGGGAGTAAATCGGAGAATGGGGGAAATAATGGGGTATGATGCATGGACAGGGAGGTGCAGGAAGCCAGGCTGCCAGGAGGCCACAGCAGTCCCCCAGGGTCCAGTCCCCTGTCACCATGTTTTGCTGTCCGTGCCCAAGGCAATGGAGTGACAACATTCACCCACCTCACAGGTGAGGAAACGGCAGTGCAGAGGCCAGACTCGGCTTGCCCTGGTCTCCCAGCTCATCAGTCACAGGAGGGGCCGGCGTGTGCTCCTGGCTCTGCCCGCCCCGAGGCTCTGCTGTGGGCCCCAGCATCAACCTGCTTTCCCGATGCTTCTGATTCTCACTGTTTCTAGGAAAAAATCCAAGAAGCCTCCATCCTGAATCTTTAAAGGTTGGCTGCATGGAAGAAGGTAAGCAGACTCTGAGGAGGGCACCCTGCGTGGATCACGTGCCACAGAAAGGACACCCGGCGTCACCAAGCTCAGAGCGAGGGCTGTCTGGGCAGATGACGAAATGGGATGGGTTCACAGGCACAGAAAAGACCCCACGTGGAGCCCAGCAGAACAAGGGGGTCGGGCCCAGGAAGGAGGGGGACTCCAGCAGGAAAGAGGCCCCAGGGGCTGGGGCGTGCAAGGTGTGGTGACCCTGGGGATGAGGGCTGGGGCTGCTGGGAACTCGAATCCCACCTGGACCGTTTCAGGCTGACATGAGTCCTGAAGATGCTATTCTTAAATGGTGAGGACTCACCGCGAAGAGCAAGTTGGACTGAGTGCCGTCAAGGAGGGTTGTGGCGATTGTGTGGATGCAGGGGGTCCTCTCTTCATAGCTGCTGCTGGGTCACCGCTGGGCCCCATGCAGGGGGTTGCCTCTGGCCATAGGGAAGAGATCTGGTCAAGTTCCTGTGCGCTGCTGAGGTAAAGCCTGCAGCCGGGGCTGGCTTATGATGGGAGCTGTGCGCTGAATGGGACCCTCCCACTTCCCAAAAAGATATCTTGAAGTCCTAACCCCAGTAGCTCAGAATGGGACCTTCTCGGCAAGTGGGGTTTTTGCAGGTGTAGTCAAGACAAGACGAGGTGATGAGCACGGGTCCTAATCCAGTATGACAGGTATCCTTATAAAAAAAGGGAAAGCTGGACACCGCACAGATGTGAACTGAAAGGAGGTTGGAATGACACCTCTGTAAGCCAGGGGACTCCGACGACAAACCCCCAGAAGCTGGAGGGAAGCAAGGACAGACCCTCCCCTCCGGTTTCCAAGGGCACACAGCTCTGCCAGCACCTGACTTGGGACTTCCAGCCTCCGGGACTGTGAGGGGACCCTTGGCTGCTGTCCATGCCAAGCATCTATAGGACTTTGTTACACTGTCCTAGCAAACCCATCCAGTTGGGCACAAAGCCCAGGCCCCCTGGCCTGAATGTGGAACAGTTCTGAAGGAGCCGTCCCAGCCGCCGACCTTCCCGTAGGAGGGGCTGGGATCTGCTGTAAATCTATGACAGGTCGGCTTGTTCCTCGCCCAATGCTGTAGCCCTCACTGCCGGACCACACATGCGCGACTCCCCGTCCCAGAGTCTGTTAGAGACCACGTCAGGCAGCGGGGGGCTGGCGGAGCACCCCAGCCTGCCGCCCGCGGTGGCTGCCAGCGCGCAGCAAATCTCCCGGTGCCCTGGGTGCTGTACACACTGCTGTGCTGCGGCTTATTTCTGATTGCCGGTGCCTACCCATCACGCCAAACCAAGACGAGAGGCGGAAAGTGGGCTTGAAATGTCTCTCTGCTCGGACAATGACAAGGCGTGGTGTCCCCCGCACACTGGCACTTCCGCTGTGCTCAGAGGTCGCTCGCAGCCTGGCACATCCACATCACCAGACTACGCAACACACAGTATGCCTCGCTCACAGGAGAGCAATGAACGTGACCTGTGGGAATTCAAAACCTTGAATCTCGTCGCAGCGCATCTTCATGAAAATCAACAGATGAGAACAAAGCCGCCAGCCGTTTCTGAACCGCTCGGTTGTCGGCCGCGCGAGAAGAGATGTTTGCTAGTGGTGAGTTAGATCACGCTTCATGGTCGCAGCTGACAAAATATGTGTCCGGAGAAAACCAACAGTGCCATCAGCGTTTCCGCGAGAAGCGCCGGGCCAAGAGCTGGAGCCACTGGGAATACAACCCGCCGTCAGTGAGCGGCAGGCCCAGGATCCCGAGCGGCGCTCCTGGGCTCCCGACAAGCTGGCAGAGGTCGCCGGTGCGGTTCGGCAGTTGCTCATCGGAGGGGTGGCCACCAGGTTTGGCGTGGCTGAGGAATTTAGGCCCTGTGACCGGTTTGTGTGAAACAGACGCAAGTGTTCAAGGAAGGACCTGAGAAGACGCTAGTCCCGTACACCCTGGAGTGGGGTCTGCTGAGATGGGGTAAAGCTGATGGCGGTGAAACAGGCATGGAGAAAAAAACCCTTAGCTGGACAAGTTCACCAACTTCATGAAAATAGAAAGTGCTGAAAGCTTATGGGTGGGCACTCACTGTGTCAGTCATCGGCGTTTCTGGGACGCTGACCAGGAAGCCCCTCGCCACTGCTCAGAAGTCTGCGTACAGCCTACCCCAGGCCCGTGGGAAACCCCGCCCAGGGAGGGCCCTGCCCCTCGAGCTGCCGTTCAAGGCCACCCTGGAGGGAGGGCTGTAGTTCAGCTGCTGTCTATTTTGGGGTGGCGCACACATACTCAGCTTAACAACCCCTAAAGCAAACTTGGACGTTTTCCTCTATGTCTGCTGGCCCCAAGGGGTCCCCATGAGCCCCCCCGTATAAGCTGAGAGGGGCTGGTGGCATGACAGTGGCGGGCTGCTTGAGAGTCTAGGTTCCCTGCCTCGGTGGCTTGTGTCTTCAGTTTCCCCTTGTCTGCCCCCCCTACTACCATGAGCTCAGGGAAGATGGTCGTGCTTCTTCACTCAAAGGGTTCAGGGGGACCTGAGGGTGCAAGTTTGGGGGAAGCCACTGAACCAAACAATCTCAGCCCTGATCTGGCAAAGCACCCTACCTTCGTGGAGAGTTACCCTTCTTAAGAGGCTGACCCCTCAGCTGTCTAGGCCCTGGGCCTGCCCCACCCCTCACTTGCCCTGCCCTTCCAGCCTCGAGGAGAGCTCCTGGACATCACATGGGGATCTTCATTGCCTATCGCTTGCTCCAAGCCTTTCGTTACCTTGTCGTAGAGCATCAGTGGGGCCTAGAAATAGCTGCCCCGTCCTTTGCGGCCAATTCCCCCACACCTCTAAACACCCATCACAGTACAGCAGCTGGCGTGTCTCTGCCCTCCAGGTAGGCTGCCCCAGGCCACAGCTGTAAAAGGGTCAGCCTCGAAACCGCCCCACACGCCGCTTCCCAGCAGGCAGAGGGTGACGAAGGGAATGACTCCTGCCTCAAAGCCCCATCTCATCACCTGCCTCCTCAGACAACCTCCGGCCCGTCATTTTGGCTTGGGGTCCCCAGGGAAGGGGCCTCTGGCCCGGAGCAGGGTGTCCAGGATGTTTATTAGGGCACATCCTTGGGATCCGCACGGATGGGAGGGCTGGGGAGGAGGCGGGAAAGGTGGAAAGGGTGGAGACCTTGCAACTCCACTGCGGCCTCCACAGGAGGCACCTCCTCGCATTCTGACACACAAACGGCCCAGCCTTGCCCCACGTCGAATGCAAATGCTCACATCTTTGCACCGTTGTGAGCCCATCAACACCAGGCTGCGTCCATGCTGGGGGGTCCACGCTGGGGGCCCCACAACATCATAATGGAGCTGGGCAATTCCTACCACCTGGCGACATCGTAGCCTTCGCCGTGTCCCAGTGCCACGCGTCCCTCAGGGTGTGAGCTGATGCCGTGCGGACAAGCCTACTGCGCTGCCGGCTGCAGGCAAGAGCAGCGCCTGCAGTTACGAACACGGCCTCATGCTCAATACTAACAATAAACGATGGTGTTGCTGGCTCATGTAGTTACTGTGCTGTTCTCTCTACCATTATTTTACAGTGTGCTCTTCCTATGTGTGAAAATGTTTGCGGTCAAACAGTCTGCCAGCAGCAGCCTCACGCATGTCCCGTTGACTGCGTCTGTGGATGGCATCGTTTTTCTTGTTGGATTTCATCCCGTGGTGCTTCATGAAGAGTGCCGCCCAGGGGCACAGCGTCTGCAGCGCACAGCGGCGTGCGGCCTTCAGGCTCACTCTCCGACCCACCCACGGCCGCCCCCAGCCCTGACGACCGCATGCACAGTGCGGCCTTGACAAGGTGTCACTTTCTATCTTTACCCTGGGTTTTGACTGTCTCACACTTCCTGCGTTTAGAAGCACAAGTACTCACCGTGTGCTCCAGTGGCCTGCGGTACTCAGCGTGGTAGCATGCTGTGCTGGCGTGCGCGGGTCGGGGCTGCCGGGCGGGGAGAGACAGGTTTGGGGGAGAATGAGGCTCTCTGTGCTCTGACCGCTTCCAGTCCGGGTCTCAGATTCTGACTTGGAGGTCAAGTATGAGGCTGCAGCACCCTCAGCAGGGCAGGGAGCTGCGGGAGGAGGGCATGGAGAGGAGGTGACCTCTGCTTGACCTGTGAGCTAGGGTCCTTACCCCTCCCGTCTGTGGAATGTAACATGCCCCCAACCCCCATTCCCACACTGAGAGTCATCTTCAAGGACTCGGCCTGGAGGCAGTGACATGGTGCCGAGGCCACCTGGATGCTGGACCCCATTAAGGCCTCTCTATGAACTTCTTTCTGGTGGGTGGGTGCAGAGGTCCACTGGTCCTGTGGCCCCAGACAATCCTCGTATGTAAGCTCGTTTGCTGATTAAGTCTGCCACCCACGAGTCCGGAGCAGTCTGCTCTCTCTTTGGTCTCTCCTTACCCTGCGTGTACGAGGCCAGTTTACGAACCCACAGGAGCCAGGATCACAGAGCTAGGGCGGGGGGTGGGCTCCTGTCAATCACAAGGGTGGGGGAACAAGCCCCGAACAACCAGACCCAGGTGGGTGAATTCCTGGCAAGGTGCTGCCATGGCCACTACCAACCACCTACCCTCAAGGCTCCCATTATCCTTGGGGAGATGCACCATGTAGCCCAGACGTGAATGATGCTCCCTGAAGTGGCCGGCGTGGCAGATCTGCACCCCCAATTCTCCCACCTGCGCAGACATTGCCAGTCAATCCCAGTCTCTGCTCGGTCTGGACATAGGGCTCAGGATCCCTCTCCTCTGACTCTGGGGCTTCAGACAACCCTCGCCACCTCCTGGGAGCTGGCCGTCCGGATGCTGAGTACCTGCCGTCGTCTGCTCTGACCTCCCGGAGCTGGTCCAGCAGAGTGAGGCTGGGGAAAGACCACTTCACTGCTTTATTGGGAGGGGAATACACTCTGACACAAAGCAAGGCTCTGAGCCCAGCACAATCTCTAGCTCGAGATGTAGCTGGTTGGCCATGACTCTGTAGTGGCCGTTAATGAAGCCCCGGGAAGTGCAGGTGCGGCACCTCCAGTAGGCCTGGATGACGCGGGCGGCGTGCAGCAGGCGGCAGTAGCGCAGGCGGATGCGCCACATGCGGACCCAGGACTGCAGCCTGACCGCCGCCCACTCCTTCTGGGTAAAGGCCTTCAGCACCTTCCGCCGCCGCCGCTCCAGCCGCTTGATCTGCACCCGCCTCCACCAGCGCTGAATGATGATGGCGCTGAGCACTGCGTGCAGCAGCGCCCGGCGCACCAGGGTGCCCCGCCACCAGGCCTGGATCTTTTCGACTTCCGGATTACTAGGGGGGGGCCTATTTTTGTTTCCTGGGATCTTGCAAGAAAAAAGAGAGGACGTTCAGAGTATGGTCCCCCACCCACTTCAGACCCAGGGCTTGCAGGAAGGGACCCTGTCAACATTCACCCCTTCCTCTGAAACTCAGGAGCCTGGGGCAGGGCACTCTGCAACCAGAAGCCCAGTGGTCCTGTCTCTGCCCTCCCTGGCCCATGGACATGGACACATTGACCTCTGAATCTCAGAGTCCCCATCCGAGCAAGGGGATTACATCTGCCCTGGCTCCCCGGTTTTGTACCGATCCAGTTGGCCAGCCCAGGGCAGGGTCACCATGTTCACCTCACCAGGCTCCATGCCCCTTCCTTTCAGACCCCACCCACCTGCTGGACAAGTGGCCTCTTTGGCCAGCTCTGCCCTTTCGTCTTTGACTCCAGCGCCAATTTGCAACACGCCCTCTCACTCAGCAGGCCATAGTGTTAAGTTTCCTCACCCCGCAGAGTTCCCCCACCTCTCCCACACCTTCCCTTCTCTTGACTTTCACACTTTAAATTTTTACTAACAAGCAAACATGTGTGCAAATATGCATGCACAAGCTCACCAACACACACACTATTGACGAAGCCCAGCCTCCCATATGCCCGCTGTTCCATTTCACAGATAGAGCCCCCACATTCTGGCCCCAGCCTTGTGGATCGGAGGTGGGGTCATACTTCTCTGGGGCTCTTTTTAGCATTTTCCACTGTCTTCGCCTCAGCTTCATTTGGCTTGTCAGCCTGAAAAATAGATGGGGAAGAGGACAGACAAGAACGAGTTTATTCCTGTTCTTAGCACTGGACCACACAAAAGACACTAGCCACAAGCACCAGGACACAAGGGCCAGACCTGCCCATGTCAGGGCTCCTCCCACCTACCTCCACCTTCTTCTCTGAGGTCAGAGATGCTGAGGAGGGACCAGTGGGCTCCTCTTCCTGCTGAGGCTCAGCTCCAGAGTGCTCAACTGTTTCAGGCTGGCCTGCCTCCTGTGGTCGGCAGGCAAGGGAAAGGCAAGAAAGACTGAGGCTCCTACCCCCTGCTCTCCATTCAGGACCCCACACTTGGCCCGCTTCCAGGGCTTCCCAGAGGGTTCAGATGCCGGGGGTCCCCTCATCCTGATGGATCTATGGAGACATCCCTAAAAAGCCTGGATGTCAGGCTCTCACCATTGGTCCCACATGGATTGGAGGTAGATGGTTCAAACCCCCTCAGGTCTGTTACTCGAGCCGTGGCCTGGGTAGAAGTAAAGGGGGGAGACCTATGACATCATAAGGGCAGCTATGACTCAGGAACCAGGATGGCTCTCAATACTTGAGCCCTCTCCAAGGAAAATATAAAATCTGTCCATTGTTTTCTGCTGGAAATGGTGAAAGCCCTGAATATAGAAGTGAGATACCAGAAATCCCGGCCCATTGATGTAAAGGTGCATAAATATATCAGTCCTGGTTGGTGTGGCTCAGTGGATTGAGCGCTGGCCTGTGAGTCAAAGGGTCACCAGTTCGGGTCCCAGCCGGGGCACATGCCTGGGTTGCCAGCCAGGTTGCTGTTGGGGGGGGGCATGTGGGAGACAACCACACATTGATGTTTCTCTCCCTCTTTCTCCTTCCCTTTCCCTCTCTCTAAAAATAAATAAATTTTTTTAAGTAATGAATTTGATCTATATCTATTGATGAGGACATATATTGAAGACGTATTTATGAGTGAAAAAGCTGAAGATCGTTATGACTCCATTTAAGTAAATGAAACCATCAGATACATAGTTGCACTTACATGCTGCAAATGCACACAAAGGGGGAGAGAGGCAGACACCCCAAACTACCGCAGTGGTGACCTTAAGAAAGTAGAAGTGAATTGCTTACCCATCCATGCAATGCCCAGGGAACTCTGCGAGGCCTCCAGGACCAGCTGGGGCCCCGTCTCAGGTTCCAACTGGCTCAAGGGCTCTCCCATCTTCTTCTGCCCCTGAGGGACTCAAGGCCACAGTCAGATATGTGGAGGGCAACCAACTGCAAAAGTCCCTAGCTCTGTTCTTAGCCCAGAAACATGCCAAAGACACCAGGCACAAGACCCTGGGCCCTGGGTGGGGACCTCCCCACCTCTGCCTGCTCCTGTCCTCTGAAGACGTTGGAAACCAAGCTAGATGACAACTGAAGTGGCAGCTCCGTCCCAGCCCAGCTGAATTCCTAATTAACTGAAAACTAACCTCCCTCAACCTCCACCGCTTTTACCCACAGCGCTTGGTATAGAATTTTAAAATAATGAGAAACCTGAAGAAGCAGGAAAATGTGACCTGTAATCAAAAAAGAAAAATCAACAGAGGCAGATCATAGATGGCTCATGCTGGAATATTAGCAGACAAGAACTTAAAAACAATTACGAGGGTATAAATAGGGATGAACAAAGAATTTAGAGGAAAAGGCAGAAAAATGAGTGGAAAATGGAGGATTTCAGCAGACAAATGGTAACTAAGAAACTGCAAAATATAATATCCAAAATAAGTGGATAGGGTGGGGAAAAAAGAGGTTACTAAGCTCAAAGACAAGTCAAAAATTATACAAACATGATAGATACCAGTAAGACCCACACTGAGATACAACAGTGAAATTGCTGGAAAAGATTTTTAAAAATCTTTAAAAACCAGATAAAAACGTTGCATTACATTTAGGGGAAGAAAAATGAACACAACAGATGACTTGCCATCAGAAACCAATGGAAGCCAGAAGAAAATGGAATAATAGCCCTGGCTGGTGTGGCTCAGTGGGTTGAGTGAGGGCCTGCAAACCAAAGGGTCACTGGTTCGATTCCCCGTCAGGGCACATGCCTGGGTTGTGGACCAGGTCCCCAGTAGGGGGCACACAAGAGGCAACCACCATTGATGTTTCTCTCCCTCTCTTTTTCCCTCCCTTATCCTCTCTAAACATAAATAAAAACTTTAAAAAAAAAGAAAATGGAATACCATTTGTAAAGTACTAAAACATGGAGGGGGGTTAGGGAGGGGAGAGCCAACCTGGAATCCTACAAAAACAACATTGAAAAATAAAGATATGAATGTAAAACAAAAAGGTCTGCTCTCACCAATTCTGTTTAACAATGTACTGAGGATCCTAACCAGTGCAATAAGGTAAGAAAGTGAAATAAAATGCCTAAATTTTTTTAAAAAGTGATTCACATAAAAGTTCCCAAAGATGTCTATCCAAAATACTAATAAGGGAATCTAGCAAGCATGCAAGGTACCCATGGTGTTGTCTACACACGTCTGTGAATACACTAAACACCGCTGAAATGTACACTTTAAATGGGTGAACTACGTGGCATGTGAATTATATCCCAATAAAGCTGTTTAAAAATAAAAATAAAAAGCACCCCCAAAATTGAAAGACACAATGGTACTATACATCAGTAAATAGTTGGGAGATTCTTTTCTTTCTTTTTTAAAGATTTTATTTATTTTTCAGAGAGAGGGGAAGGGAGGGAGAAAGAGAGGGAGAGAAACATCAATGTGTGGCTGCCTCTTGCATACTCCCCACTGGGGACCTGGCCTGAAACCCAGACATGTGCCCTGACTGAGAATCGAACCAGTGACATTTCAGATCACAGGTGGGCGCTCAATCCACTATGCCACACCAGTCAGGGCAGCAGTTGGAAAATTCTTGATTAGAAGTACAAATTTGAAGGATTTACATCATCTGATTTCAGGACAATGGTTTACTGTCTTGAAAAACTATAAAGTTACAGTAACCAAGACGATGCAGCTTCAGTGTGAGGAGAGGCAGGTCAATGGAACAGAACAGAGAAGTCAGAAACAGACTCACGTTTACAAAGTCTATTGATGTTTTAATGTACCAAGAAAATTCAATGCAGGAAGGAAATGCATTTTCCAATAGAAAAGAAAATCTTAACCCTCATCTAACATCATAGACAAAAAAAAAAAAAATTAACTCAAAATCTATCATAGGCCTAAACAAAAACTAAAGCTGAAACTATAAAGCTTATAGAAGAAAACCCATGAGAATTACTTTGTGACCTTGGAGTTGACAAAGATTCCTTAGGATACAGAAAGCACTAAGTGTAAAATATTGATAGATTGGACTTCATTCCAACTAAAACTGTCTGTTCATCAAAAGGCAACAGCCCTGGCTGGTGTGGCTCAGTGGATCGAGTGTGAACCGAAAGGTCACTGGTTCAACTCCCAGTCAGGGCACATGCCTGGCTTGCAGGCCAGGTCCCCAGCTGGGGGTATGCAAGAGGCAACTGATGGATGTATCTCTCGCACACTGATGTTTCTCTCCCTTTCCTTTTCCTTCCCTTCCCCTCTCTCTAAAAATAAATAAATAAAATCTTTTAAAAAATTAAAATAAAATATAATTTCTTTAGAATACTGTTGAATCCATACTAGCGGGACAGGGCAGGGCTACTCCAGCCAGGCCTTCTCAGTGATGACCACAGAACACTTACAAATACAAAAAGCAACAAAGAGCTCGGGGATTGGGGAGAAACCCAAAACCTGAAGGACAATCAGTTCCAGTTCCCAGGTCAAAGCTGAGGGTAACCCCAAGGCAGAACTACGAGTGAGGTCAGCACAAAATCCAAGGGAAAGTTCCACCCCCTTTTTACCAGAGGATCAGACAAAAAACACCACCTGAAGCCAGAGACTATGGACAGCATCTGCTTTTTGTTTCCTTTCCGTTTCTTTTTCTGCTTTTGTTTTGTCCCATGGCTTCGCCCCCCAGGTTAGGTCCCACAGTGGCACTGCCGTGGTGGTGAGCCACGGCCCCTGAAGGACCCTCTCCTTGGCTGGAGGAAACATCTCGGATCCCATCCAGAATCACCCAACCAATGAAGAGCCAAGGCGGTCTGACCACCAATCAGCACTGGAAGTTCCACACAGAGACTTCTAGGCAGTTATCACAACCATCATCCCGGAGGTCAAGGTGGGCCTTTCCCCACTGAACGGAAAGATGGGCATTCTCAGAAGAGACATAAAAAATAAAACAAAAAAGAAACAACATGGGAATTTTCTGACTGTAAACTACAGTATCTGAAATACAGAATTCACTGACAGGCTCGTTAACAGAATAGAGAAATCAACCAGTGAACTTGAATTCAGAGCATAGAAATTAATCTCAACAGAAAAAAATATAGAAAAAATATATAAACACTAATTTACGGAACAGCATCAAAAGGTCTTAACGTTTATTAAAGTCCCAGAAGTTAGTATAGAAAAAAATTTTGAAGACTAAAAACTTCTCCAATTATAAGGCATAACTTTTACAGATTCAAGAATCTCAGCAAGGCCAAGGCTAGTGTGGCTCAGTGGATTGAGTGCTGGCCTGCTAACCAAAGGGTCACCGGTTCGATTTCCACTCAGAGCACATGTCTGGGTTGTGGGCCAGGGTCCCCAATAAGAGGTACGCAAAAGGCAACTACATATTCTCTTTCTCCTTCCTTTCCCCTCTGTCTAAAAATAAATAAAATCTTTAAAAATAGAATCTCAGCAAACATCAGAAAGGATATACTCAATAACAAAGAACAACCCAGTTCGAAACTGGGCAAAGACCATCTTCCTCCGAAGATCTACAAACAGCCAATAAGCAAAAGATGCTCAGCATCACTAGTCACTAACATTTGGCCCATTAACCAAAGAATGGGTAAACCAAAGGTGGTACATCCATGCACGAGAATATTATTCAGCCTTAACAAGGAAATCCTGTCACATGCCACACGGCTGAAGCTTGAAGTCGCTATGCTAAGGGAGATCAGCCAGACACAAAAAGACAATTACTATGATTCCACTTCTGTGAGGCGTCTGAAGTGGTTCAAGTTACAGAGAGAAGCACAGTGGTTACCAGGCACTGGAGGGGCGGGGAACACTATCAATGGCTAGGGTTTCAGAGGAAGCAAGATGGAAACGTTCCCGAGGCCCACAAGGTCGATAACCTTAACACGACTGAAATGTACGCTTAAAAAAGAGGGTCAAGGTGGTCTAGTTCACGTCTTGCTGCAGCTGAAGTAAATGAACACCAGCCCCACTACAGCCAGCCAAGTCTCGGCTCACCAAGGTTGAGCACAGAAGCCGCAGAAATGTTTTAATGCCGAGGGCGTGCATTTTCCAACCTTAGTTTCTCCCTGGGAATGCACCCCCAGGACATGGGCTCACCCGTCGGGGGCATTTCTGTGCCGCTTGCAATGTTATATGAGCAGAATCCCTAACATGCCCCATTCCCACAGGGGAGATGTCAGCGCCTCCAGCTGCCTCTCCACCTCCCCATCCCCTCTGCCCCAGGAGGGGCAAACGACCCAGCTGGTGAAATCAGAAGCCCACGTTCCTGACACGTGTATGAGGCAGGGTCACTGCTGTGACGGGTCAGCAGCCTGGCCAGGGCAGTCTGCCCCCTCCAGCTTCCTGACCTGGCCTAGCTGGGGCAGGCCAGCCTGACTTGGAGGCCTGGCTGTCTTCATTTCAGATCGGACCCACAGCCTGCCCTTACACATGCCTGCACAGTGGGGCTTCTAGCTGAGGGGTCAGCAGCTTCTGACCCCTACCAGCCTGGAGCAGAGGGCAGGGAGCTGGCCTAATGAGGTCATAGAGGACACTTGGGGACCAGGAGCCAGGAGCCGGTTGAGGGCTCCATCCTCATGTTCCCTGGAAAAGGACAAGCCTCAGGCCACCCCCCTTCCAGCCTCCCTCCCCACCCAAGAAGCTGCAGGAGACAAGGCCTAAAACAGGACACTTTAATACAAAAAGGATGGTCATGGCCTGGGAAGGACTTAAATAAGGGGGAGGACATCAGGAGCCTGCAGCCGCGGGCCCGGGGATCCTCCGGAGAGGGATGACGCAGACGGAGTTCCGAGCCTCTTTGATGCGCCACCATCGGCCCAGCCTGCAGGGGCGAGGGAGAAGCTGAGGCCAGCGCAACCCCACACCCCCACCCCACCCAGCCACCAACCAAGTGCCACCTTCCCCCACCACCCTGCAGGGGGACCTCATACCTGTGCTCCTGCCCCACCCCGGCCACCAGGAAGTCCCCCGAGCTGGAGAACTTGAGGCTATTGATAAAGCCCACCTGAGAAAAGGGAGGGACAATGCAGAAGATGTGAGAACAGACCCGACCGCCTCCACAGCCTGAGCACCACGATCCAGGGTCTGGCCTCCCCAGACCTGGGTTCAAGCCCTGCCCCACCCCCTGCCACCTGGGCCAGCACATGACCCCTCAGGGCCTCAGCCTCCAGCGGGTGAGATGGGGAAGCTTCATGAGGATTGAGGAGACGATAAGATGCCTAGGATGTCGGTGTGGCCCAGGGCCTGGCTTCTGGCTGTGGGGCCCTGGGGACCCCATGTCACTGACAGACCTGCCACTCTTCCCGAGGTCACCCAAGTCGGCATGCCCTTGCTTAGCATCCATCTGGCCCCAGCCACGCGGAACTGACACAGGGCCAGGCCCTCCACACCTGTGCCCCAGCGGGCGGGGCGGGCAGTGGAGGAGGGGAGAGAGGAGGAAGATGGAGGGAGGGCCCCTGCCAGGCCCATGCGCGGAGCTGGGCTATAAAGAGAAGGCACTGATGGCCCTGACGGGCTGGGCACTCAGGTCCACTCACCAGGGGGATGTCGAAGAGACGGTCAAGCTGCCGGAAGCCCTCGCCGCACTGCCAGAGCCTCACGCAGGAGCTGTGGGAGCCTGGGGACCAGGGAGACAATGAGCACCCGCACCAGCCCCTCGGGGGCCCCTCCTCGCTGCTGCATAGGGCACTTACCTGTGGCCACCAGGTCTGTGTTGAGCAGGGCAGCCACTGACGACACCCAGAAGGGCTGCTCCAGGCCTGGCTCCCCACGCAGCCCGTGGGCCTCACGCTGCAGGGCAAGTGGTCGTTTCTTGGAGAGGCCCCACAAGGCCACAGAGCTGGGGACAGGGGGCAGAGTCCATGAGGCGCAGGGGGAGGGGACCCAGTGCATACCAACCATGGGACGCAGATGAAGCCACCTGCGCTTGTCCCTAGCGTCTCCATCTACACGTAGGGGTCACACACCTGCCCCTGACCAGGGAGTCCAGGAGCAGTGCAGTGGCGGGAGCCCTTACCCGTCATCTGCACCCGACACCATGTGCTCCTCGTTGATGAGCTGGATGCTGTCGATGGAGCCCCTGGAGAAAGGAGCAGTGACAGGAGTGGCCTGCACCCCCCCCAGCCCACGGAGCCCCCGCCTGGCGTGATCGCAGCCTTACTGGTGGCCATAGAAGACAAGCTGGGACTCCTCAGGGATCTTCCACACACGCACGGTCCCGTCACGGCCCCCTGCCGTCACGCAGCACTCCCTGCTCAGAGCATCCAGGGCAGCCACAGCATCCTGGTGCCCGAAGCTGGAGAGGGGACAAAGAATGGGGTCACCCGTGAACTCGCACGCACACACCCGCACACCCTCTCCGCACGCACACTCACAGTGTCTCCACGTAGGAGTTCTCCGCCACGTTCCACACCTTCACAGAGCGGTCATGGGACGTGCTGTAGAGCTGGTGGGTGCCTCTGCGGAATGCCAGCCCCTAGGAGTGCAGAGAGAGGGCAATGGGGACTGTAGCACGCGGCACAGAGGGCAGGCCCAGAGTTCAGGCCCAGAGGGGCTTCCTGAAGAGCAAGTCACACTGGCAGAGGGAGTCAACCCCCCACCCCACCCGACCCCAGGCACCGTGCGGCCGTTCCATGCGGCCCTATCTGGAGCCAGGGCCCGCTCCCCTGCCCTCCCCTGAGTTCTCCTGCCCATGAGTAGCTGCTAACTTGTCAGAGGGCTCCCTGCCCCCTGGTCGAGCATGGCTCAGACCCCAGCTCTCTCCTATCCCTTCACCCCATTTGTGACTTTGACAATGCCACTGGAGACGCCAAGGTGCAAGTTTCCTGAGGACGACAAGCCTCTGTCTCCTTCACCCCACCCCACCCCCGGCCCAGCACCAAGCCTGGACCATGTCCACCCGAGGAGGCTTGGCTGCTCACCGACACGGCCTCCCGGTGTCCCGTGAAGGTGTATAGGTGCCTGCAGCTCTGGGCCTCCCAAATGAGAATGAGCTTGCTGCGGTCGCCCGAGGCCTGTGGGGAGGAGGGCAGTGGCCACAGGGGGGCACCCACTGTGTGCCCAGACCCCTTCCCCGGCCCCAGGGCCCACAGTGCCTTACGAGGTACTTGCCGTCGGAGGAGATGGCCATGCAGAGGACGTGGCTGCTGTGGCCTGGGGGCTGCCCCTCCGCACCCTTCTTGGCTCGTGGGATCACCTGAAGCTTCCGTCCACTCTCCACACTCCCTGACACCGCGAGAAGAGAAGATTTGGGATGGGGGTAGGATGGGCTGGCGACCTCCCCACCAAGGGCAGCATGGGGCCACGGGAAAAGTCCTGGCCCCAGGTCAGAGCTGGCTCAGCCACTGGGAGCCTCTGGACAGGTCACCTCCTCTGTTAAGTGGAAGCAATGACCCGAAAAGGCAGCCACGAAGCCCAGAAGAGAAGAGAGAGGAAAGTGCTTTGGGGCCAGTGGTCCAAGTTCTTCCTGGTCCTGCTGCGGGACGAGGAGGCTGGGAGCCAGGAGGACCAGGAGCTCAATCCCAGGGCGGTGCCAGGCCTCAGGCACCCTCGGCCCACCAGCTGTGCAGATTCCCGCTAGGTCGCCACCCTGCCTCTGTTCACTTGTCTCCAACGACAGTGACAGGGAGCTCACAAGCCCTGCTCCTGGGCAGAAGCTTCCACACTCACCCAGAAACACTTCTGTGGGAGCCAAACTGCCTCTAAAGCTTCCCCACCAGGCCTTAGCTTGCCAGTCCCTCCTTCCTCCCAGACCAGCGCCCCCCGCCCCCCACACTCACACTTAATGATGGAGCAGTCTTTGGCAGCAGAAAAGATGGCCAAGTCATCGGGCGTGATAACCAAACACGTGATGGAGAGCTGGTGGCCACGCAAGATTCGAATGTCGCCTGGAGCTGGGGCCTGGATCTGGACAGGCAGGGCAGGGTCACTGCAACTGGAGCAGGGAGGCCCCCACCTGCTCACATACCCTCCCCGCCTCCCAGCCCAGGGGCACCGATCCAGGGCTGCAAGCGGACAAAGCCCTGAGCTGACCCTGTCTGCCCAGGTGCCCACCATGTTCTCAGAGACCCCACAGCCTGACTTCCCAGCTGAGCCATCTGCCACCAACCCAGAAGGGACCCCAATCCCTCCAATCTTACGCCAAGTGCTCTGCCCACTCACCTCCTTCGCCACCGACTTCTGCAGCCTGCCCCTCTGCTCCAGCTGCAGGGAAAAGATGGGCGTGAGGTCCCAAGAGCCAGACCAGCCCCACCCCTCCCGCCCAGCACCGCCCGGCCACACGCACCACGTCCTCCTGCAGGCGCCCCGCCACCTGGTCCTCCTCAAACTCTCGAGCTCCAGCCTTCTCCTCCTCTGTGAAGGGCAGCCCAGACCAGGTCAGCCCAGGCCAAGACCCCGCTCCTCCCCTCCCATCCCCACTGTACCCCCTCGGTCCTGGGCCCCAAACACTTGCGTGGTGTCCCACCGGAAGTTCAGGCTGCCTTGGGCAAAGCGGGGAAGGGCCCGATGTCTCTTCCTGCCCATGGCCTGCCTCTACCTATCAGATCTGTCTAAAGCCCCCTGAAGGTCTGGCCATCCCCTTAAAGCCCAATAGAGCTCCAGCCATACTCCCACAGGGCGGCCAGCACCAGCAGATACTGTGGCACACTGGGAACCTGCCCCAGTGCCCCAGCAGGGGCAGCGGCCGCAGCAGGGAGGCTTAGGCGCGGGCTCCACCCCCGCCCAGCTCGCAGGCTCACCTTGCTGCCTCAGCTGTTCAAGGTAGAGCTTGGCCAAGCGCAGCTTCTTCTCCTGTGCAGTCTCCTCCAGCTCCTCCTGCTCCTCCTCTGTCCTCCGGGGAGCTAGGCTGTGGGCCGGGGGCACTGGGCTTGAGGGTGCTCACCCCACTCCTCTGGCCTGTAGGACCATGCCCTCTGGCTGCTCCCCCTGCCAGCTCCCATGGCCAATGCTTACAAGTGCAGAATACAAAGGACCCGACCACTGCCTGACACAGCGTGAAAAGAGGCCCAAACCCAAAGGGACCACGGAAATCTCTCAGCTCTGCAGGGGAAGCAAGGGTTCTACAGGCTCCTAAGAAAAATGAGGTCGTGTGTAAAGAGCCAGGAACCCAAAGGGCTTCAGACGTCTCAACGGCAGCCCTGAGAGCAGGAAGACACATGTGCCGCACACACGAAATTCTACAGAAGAGCGCTAACCCCTGGAAACCCACACCAGTCACACCATCATGACAACTGAAGATATTGTCAGCTGTCCCAAAGGCCACAGGATGGGTCCTTTCTCCCTCTTTTAAGGATGGAGGACAAGCCCTGGCTGGTGTGGCTCAGTGGACTGAGTGCCGGCCTGCAAACCAAAGGGTCACCGGTTCAATTCCCAGTCAGGGCACATGCCTGGGTTGCGGGCCAGGTCCCCAGTAGGGGGCGCATGAGAGGCAACCATACATTGATGTTTCTCTCCCTCTCTTTCTCCTTCCCTTCCCCTCTCTAAAAAATAAATAAAATCTTAAAAAAATATTTTTTTAAATGAAAAAAAGAAGAAAAAGGAATGAAAGGAGGAGAGCAAAGAAATAACTAACTCGAGTCAGGAACAACAACTGGGGCTTGTAAGTTGCTGCAAATGGGCTAGTTGGTGACCTGAGTGGTGGGTGCCCAGAGGGCCATCGCTTCCTCCCCACGCTCTATAGTACAAACGCACTTCATGGACTCTTCTGCATCGAAGGCACCTCACAACACATTTTAAAAACATTTAAAATTGCTTAGCAGAGGGCTTGGCACCCACTCACCCACAGTCACCTCAGGACTACACAAAGCATCTTAAGTCTCTGTGAGCTGGGTAAGGCCCACACACGGTCAGTTTGAGAAGCAGAATTTCCGAAGCCAACGCTTAAGGCAGGCGCCAGGATTCCCAGGTATGAGGCCGTCTGTGCCACAAGGCCGGCCTGACGCTTTGCTAGCCCCCTCGGAAACCCTGCCACTTGCCCCGCTCCTGTCACTAGACAGGACGAGGGAGGTATTCACAGCCCTCTACAAGCTGGATGCACCCACCGCCTGGCCTTCCACTCTCCCCACCACCGTCCTGATACCCCACACTTTCCTCTGATCCCGCAGCACCTTCCCTGCCTCTCCAGGGGGGACTCCTCCTCATCTCTCCAGGCCCTATTTAAATGCCCCTCTTCTCTTCCCAGAACACACGGTTGTAAGACAAGACACGTGTCATTACGACACATTCAGTCTTCACCTGCCTGCTCACCTCTGTGCTCTGAAAAGTGAAGCCAGTGCCTGGCCCTGTTGAGAGCCAGGGGAAGACCAGTAATTGTGAAATTGTGGGAAAAGGGAGTGAAGAACTAGCCAGCATTTCTTGCATCCCCTCCCCTTCCCAGTCAGTTCAGACTGGACTCAGCTCTCTGCCACCCTGCCATGTGCCACAGAGGTCTCCCTGGTTTCCCACTAGGGCTGGGGAATCCTCTCCATACAGAGACCCCGCGGGAAAGGAGATGAGCCTTCTCAGGATCAGAAACTGGAGGAAAGAGCCAAGGGCCGGGGTTCTCACTCACTGAGACTTCCATGCTCCATGGGCCTCAGCGTTCCCTACCACTAAGCAGAAAAGCAGAGCTCACCTCTCACTCTCAGAGTCGCTGGAGATCTCCTCACTCATCTTGCCGCCACCCTTGGACTTGCCCTTGTCCCCGGAAGAGTCGGCCTGGGAATTACAGGAGAATGATCCTTTCACAGGTCAGGGGTCCCAACCACTCCGGCACTGACCAAGGCCCCTTCCGGTCTGTCGAGAGCCCTGGGACTGGGAAAGTCAGTGGTCCCCGGCTCCAGTGCAAGACCGTACAGCATTTGGCCGGCGGTCAGAGAAGTGAAGCTGACTCCAGTTGGAGTCCCGGGAGAAGGGTCGGGGAGGGGGTAGAGAGGGTGAGGAGGGGAAAGGAGGGGATGAAAGTGTGATGACGGTGGTCCCAGAAGTCGGGCTGATCCCGGCCAGCAGAAGCGACACACTCACCTTCCGCCGCCTCTTGCCGGCTCCCGCCCCGGACCGCTCCCCCGAGGCCGGCTTTCCCCGCTTCCGAGACACCGCTGTCGCCGGCATGTTGACCACGGAGTATATTACAGCCGCCGCTGGAGCACTCACGTGGCGGCGGATCCCAGGTGTTCTAGCAAGACTCCGCGCCCTGATAGGTCCTCACTGCCCGGTGGGCCCCGCCTCCCACGCCCCCATTGGGTTGTTTGGTGGGCTATACCACGCCCCCAAGCACCTATAGGGGTAAATGCCTGTGGCCACGCCTCCTAACCTCCGGAAGGCTCCCGCACGGGGCTCAGTAGGAAACAGCCTGTCCCTGGCTCTTCCGGCCTAAGCTGCAGCGCGTGCGCAGCGCTATTTAGCTGATGTCAAAGGAGGGGCGAAACGGGGATCGTCTCTGTGTTTTCGCCCCTGGGACGCTGGAGGGCGCCAGAGATGCGGAATTCCGAGTCGCGGAACAGGACTCCACCCTGCCAGGGGCGTGGACAAGGGTGTACCAAGTCTGGCACTAGATATCCCGCGGGGCACCGGGGGCATCCAGGCAGCCCTGGAGAAAGGAAGGCAGTGCCCGCACCTAAGCCCAAAGTCATTGGGCAACCGGTGGACACGCATGGGATACCTCAGGCCAAAGGAGCAGTCCTAAGGGCACATTAGTCCTCTGGCCCTGGCAGTGTCCCGATCAAGTGCCCACACATGCGTGGGACAGGCCGCGCGCATTGGTCTGACCCAGCCTTTGACTCACCCCTACTTGTGGCCAAATAGCTGGAAGCCTGCTCCACCACAACTCCAACTTTCCTCCGCCTCTGGCGATTGTCGGGAAGTCCCTCCCACAGTCACGCCTAGGGCTTACAGCAGGTTGCTAGAGGGGCACCCGAACTGGGACGGCCGTGGGAGGTCCCCATATTGGGCCCCGTGGGCCATCTTTCCCAGGTCCCTGCTTCTCTTAGGTGAGTGCCCATGGCCCTGTCCATGGTCCTTCAAAGGTCAGGGCGGGGAGGGACTTCCCTTGCCCACTGGCAATTCAAGGCCACTGGTCTGGGACCCTGGCTGACACCCCGGAACTATTGAGCTCATGGGAAGGGTTTCTGTGTCACTGGGTCCCCAGCTCTGGAGGAACAGATCTGGCCCCTGGGGTGCTGCCCTGGCCGCCACTGCCCACTCGGCTCCATAGCTGGGGTGACTCAGCTCAGCATCCATGCCAAGTCCAGGGCAGCTGAGAAGTGGGAGGAGCAGGCAGAACCCAGAGAGTGCTCTGGAGGGCGGAGGGGCCCATAGCGGGAGAGAAGCCTCTCCTTTCACGGTCTGTACCACCTGGACAACCTGGACCACCAGAGAGGGGAGGGAACCACTCCTCCCTGACTGAACTGGGCAAACGAGACAGGGTCCTGGCCTGGCCCCTGCCACCAGGAACAGGGGCATGTCTGGATTGGTCTGGGGCTGGGATCGGGGAATGGAGGGAGGGGGAGGCGGCGGGCACTCACCAAAGGCAAACCCAGTGTGGGGCACACTGGTGCTATACCAGCCAGGTGGGGTACAGCCGCCATGGAAGCCTGAAGCCCCGCTTGGTGCCCCCAAACAGTCATGGCTCCCAAGCGCAAGCCCGCTGTGCAGGGTGAGGGCCCTCAGAAGAAGAAGGGACGGCAGAGGGCAGAGGAGGACAGCTTCCACTCCACTGCTGAGGCCCTCAGGGCCGCACCCACAGAAAAGCGCGTAGTCCGGGTGGACCTCGAATGTCCCCTCAGCCGCAGTCCCGGGATCCAGGTGAGCTGTAGTCACCAGCCAGGCCTGGAGCCTGCTCCCTCCTAGACACAAATACACTCAGACTCGCTCCCCTCCCCAGTGCGGCTTAGCTCTGGTCACATAGCTCAAGGTTCCCAAGTCAGCTCTGGTCTCCCAGGACCCCAGAGTTCAGGCAGGGCCACATCACATCCCACTTAGGCCAGTCGTGTCTGCCCTTTAGACCACAGGGCAGTCCTCTGAGCTTCTCTGGCCTCCTCCTTCCACCCTTCAAGCCAGGCTCTGACCCCCTAGGTCTCCCCAGAGCTCACCTATGTACCCTCAAACCTATGCCACAGGGTAGGGCTATGTAGCTATGTCCCCCTGAGATCCCTCACAGGGCAGGGCTGTGTCCCTACGAGACCCCTGGGCCAGAAACATGTGCCCCTCAATTCCCTGACCCAGGGCACAGCTCTGTCTTTCCAGAATCTCCCTCCACGACCCGAGTTTAGCCACGTCCCCTCCCAGGGTCTGTGTCCCCCAGGGCCTCCTCTGACGGCCCAGTGCAGTCTGAGCCCTGTCAGGGTGCTGCTGGGTCTCTTTCCCACCTGAGGGCAGCCCACGCCAGCCTGCCCTGCCCATGCACCCTCTGGCCCAGGTTCATGGGGACTATGACTGCACCCTGAACCAGACCAACGTCGGGAACAACAACAACAAGTTCTACATCATCCAGCTGCTGGAGGATGGTGACCGCTTTGCCTGCTGGAACCGCTGGGGCCGTGTGGTGAGTGCACTGTTCCCCAACCCAGCCCACCAGCCTCCCCTCACTGCTCCCTGCTCAGCACTGCCCCCTGTTGCCCAAGGTCCACACAGCACTCAGGTCAAAAGGCTGTAAGGTCAGGGGTGTCAAACTCATTTTCACCAGAAGCCACATCAGCCTTGTGGTTGCCTTCAAAGGGCCAAATATCATTTCAATTCCTTAACGGTTAAGTTACATTTAGACAGTCCTAAAATTATTTCGGCCCTTTGAAGGCAACCGCGAGGCTGCTGTGACCCCCCGGTGAAAATGAGTTTGACACCCCTGCCGTAGGCACTGACTGTCTCAGGTGCTGGGCACCGGGCCTGGCCCAAAAGAGGCCAACAGGTGTTATGGTGGGCACTGCACTGGGCACGTGCCTGAAGGCTGTCGATTGCAGGGAGAGGTGGGCCAGTCAAAGCTCAGCCACTTTGACTCACTGGAGAATGCAAAGAGGGATTTTGAGAAGAAGTTCCAGGACAAGACCAAGAACAGCTGGGAGGAGCGGGACCGCTTTGTGGCTCATCCCGGCAAGTACACGCTGATCGAAGTGCAGGGCGAGGCCGAGGCCCAGGAGGCTGTGGTGAAGGTGCAGTGGCCGGGCTCTGGGCTGAGGGAGGGGACTGGGGACCCAGCCACCTGGCCTCCACCCCTACCCAGCTGTGAGACGCTGACATAGGCTTCTGCTCTCTGGCCTTGGTCGGGCCCTGCTCCTGGCCCCTACTTGCGCCCTCTGCCCCTAGGTTGACGGAGGCCCAGTGAGGACTGTGGCTCAGCGGACGCGGCCCTGCTCCTTGGACGCAGCCACACAGAAGCTCATTACCAACATCTTCAGCAAGGACATGTTCAGTGACGCTATGGCCCTCATGAACCTGGGTGAGGACAGGAGGCCAGGCAGGGTGGCAAGGCCCCGGGAATGACAGGGGGCTGAGTCTCCCCACTCCCCCCACCCCCTAGATGTGAAAAAGATGCCCTTGGGAAAGTTGAGCAAGCAGCAGATTGCACGGGGCTTCGAGGCCTTGGAGGCCCTGGAGGCGGCCCTGAGAGCCCCCACAGCTGGGGGCCACAGCCTGGAGGAGCTGTCTTCCCGCTTCTACACTGTCGTTCCCCACAACTTCGGCCGCAGCCGGCCCCCGCCCATCAACTCCCTGGAGCTTCTGCAGGCCAAGAAGGACATGCTGCTGGTGAGGGCTGGCAGGTGGGCAGGCAGTGGGGTTACCGATCAGATTGGGCAAGGGACATGGGGGGTAGGTGGCCACAAGGCCCAGACAGCAGGACTGTGATGGGTGAGGCGGTGGTGAACAGGTGGACAGACAAGTCAGGTGGCCACAGTGCCAGTCATGTGGGAGGGAGAGCAGAGGCAGGAGGTCACGTGGACAGACAGGCTGCCAGTGCCCGTCACCTTAGGTGCTGGCCGACATCGAGCTGGCCCGGAGCCTGCAGGCAGCCCCCGAGGAAGAGAAGGTGGAGGAGGTGCCACACCCCCTGGACCGAGATTACCAGCTCCTCAAGTGCCAGCTCCATCTGCTGGACCCAGAGGTGCCTGAGTACAAGGTGGGCTGAGCCCCACAGAGGAGCCAGGGGAGCAGTGGGCACCCCCCTTTGCCCACCTACCCTCGGTGCCCAGGGGAGTCCCTCGCCCTTGGTCCCCTCTCCCTGAATCTCTAGGGCTTGTGGAGAGCTCAGGTGGGGGTTCATCCATGTGCCTCTCACCCTTGGCACCCCTGCTTCTGCTCTCCCCACAGGTGATCCACACCTACTTAAAAAAGACCGGCAGCAACTACAGGTGCCCTACTCTTCAGCACGTTTGGAAAGTGAACCGAGAAGGGGAGGTGAGGGACATCCCCCAGTGCCCTCCCCTGTCACTGCCCTGACTCTTGGGGAGATGACTTGGCTTGTGTGTCCCTTACGGGACCATCTCCACAACTCTGACCAGTTCCCAGCAACCCTGGGGTTGGTGAGCGTGGGAGTGGCCAGAGGCTCAGGCTCAGTCCCCTGTTGGCCCTTCAGGGCAGCAGGGAGAAGCCCTGGGCTGACATGACATGGCTCCCCTGTTTCTTCCTCCCCCACCCAGGAAGATCGGTTCCAGGCCCACTACAAACTGGGTAACCGGAGGCTGCTCTGGCACGGCACCAACGTGGCGGTAGTGGCCGCCATCCTTACCAGTGGGCTACGCATCATGCCGCATTCTGGTGGCCGCGTAGGGAAGGGCATCTACTTTGCCTCGGAGAACAGCAAATCAGCGGGCTATGGTGAGTGGCTCCCTGGGCCCAGTCCCAGTAGGCATGGGGACTGAGGAGGGCTGGGCCTGCTGTTTACCGAGTTTGTGGGGGATCCAGGAGAGGAACCCATGAATAGTGACTGACCAGAGCACTCAGTGGGGCATCCTGTGGCTTGGAGTGACTCGGACAGCTTCCTAGGGAAGGCAGTGAGGATAGAATGAGTGTGCCAACCAGACCTGATGGGGTCAGAGATGACCCTTCGCAGTAAAGCAGGCAGCCAGTGGCCCAGAGGCTGGGAGGCTATGGCAGATTGGGACCTCTGAGCCCAGCCTGGTAGGAAAGCTCAGACAAAGGCCTGTGTGGGCAGCGGCTGGGGACTTGGGGGACAAGGGGGCCTCATCCAGAGAGCATGGGGCAGCCTGTTTGGACATGGATGTAGCCGGACCTCAGTGGCTGCAGCCCTGGGCAGGATGGCAGAGCCGGAAGCTACAGGGAGGCAGTGGAATCATCAGGCAGAGGTGGGGGCACCCAGGCCAGGGCACAGGTGTGGGGGCAGAGAGAACCCAGGAGAGGGGTACATGGGGTAGGGTGGCAGCATGTGGGATCAAAGGCATCTCTAAGGACCCCCAAGTTTCTTCCAGCATTGCCTTCACTGAGGTGGCCTCTCCAGGTTGGGTCCACAGCCCAAGCTGACCCTTTCATTGGAGACCACCTCCACCCACCCAGCCAAGGCAGCAAGGTCCAAGGGCAGATGGGGCTGAAGTTCTAGGATGTCTGAGGTTGCCCAAGCAAGGCCAAGGGGTCTGGCAGGAGGGAGAGGAGCCTAAGGAAGAGTAGAGGGTGGCCCCTGGAGAGCCATCGCAAGGGGGCCCACGCTAGGGGGTGAAGGGTGCCAGTGGTAAAGTTAGCGGACAGGCAGGCCAGGGAGAAAAGCGGCCCACTCCGGATTGGGTCACTGGAAGTCCTTGGCTGACCATGGCAAGGGCAGCTGGGGTGCAGAGGTCTGGCCCCGGGAGCCCAGGAGTGGGGGAGAGAGATGGGAGGCAGCATTACCTGGGCAAGAGGAGTTTTCTAAGGGTGGAGGAGTGGGCCCCTGTCCCCGTTGAGGCAGCCAAGGCAGATGGGCTAACAGTGTGGCAGAGAAGGGCCCAGGAAGTTGGGCCACAGGGCCGAGCAGCCCAGCCTGAGCCTCCCTGTGGCCCCCAGTTACGGGCATGTCCTGTGGGGCCCACCGCATCGGCTACATGTTCCTGGGTGAGGTGGCACTTGGCAGAGAGCACCACATCACCATTGATGAGCCCAGCTTGAAGAAGCCACCCCCTGGCTTTGACAGTGTCATTGCCCGAGGCCACACAGAGCCTGGTGAGTCCCAGCTCTGAGAAGCTGTGCAGGCCTGGGGATGGAAGTGGGGTGGAGACAAGGGACCAGGGTGCCTACAGGGAGCAGCGAGCAGAGAAGGGGGGCGAAAAGCAGCATGCATCCTCACTGTAGTATTTCACTTTGCCATTCAACAAATCATCCCTGGGTATCCAGGAGGGCTTCAAAGGAGAGGTGTCGTTGCCCATTGAAGGATGAGTGGGTGTTTCCCAGGCAGAGCAATGGGGCAGGGTAGTCCAGGAGGAAAGCACAGCCTGCCCTGTGGTTTGGAGGGTAGCAAGGCAGAAAGGAGCCGGCAGGCCCTGTGCCAGAAGCAGACAGCATAGGGGGTGGAACTTCCCAGTAAGGTCAAGGACCAGTGAGTATCCCCCTTGGCCCTGGCTGTACTCTGCAGATCCAACCCAGGACGCCGAGCTGGAGCTGGATGGCCAGCAAGTGGTGGTGCCCCAGGGCCAGCCCGTGCCCTGCCCCGAGTTCAGCGGTTCCTCGTTCTCCCAGAGCGAGTACCTCATCTACCAGGAGAGCCAATGCCGCCTGCGCTACCTGCTGGAGGTGCACCTCTGAGCTGCACATACGCCCTGCGCCCTAGGGCCCAGCTGGGGAGAGACCGTCAGCCTCAATCTTCCTGTCCATCTCTGGCACCCCCAAGTCACCCCTTCTTGCTCCCACATCTCCCTGCTGTGTGGGACGGTGATCCCCGCTCCCTCCCCAGCCCTGGTGGGGCTGTGGCCTCAGAGTCTCACCCCGAAGCTGATGGATGCGATGGACTGGCAGCATCACTGGGGTGCGGGTGCACCTGTTCCCGGCTGTGTAGTTAGTGGGGCGCAGGCTGAGAGCAGGACGGACCCCATGCCCCCTGGGCCGTCCATCCTGGCACAGGCCGTCCATCCATGGGGTGTGGTCACCAATGTAGGCTGAACTTCAGGCACACACGGGCAAGTTCACTAAACACTGTCTTTGCTCACCGCAGACTCTGATTCCCTGTGCTGCAGCCCCCCAAGTCTGGGCCCCCCTTCTCTCCGCAGTGACCCACTAGAGCACATGGCAGCTCCAGCCCCACACTGACCCCACCCACTCCAGTCCAACTATGTCTACCACTGCAACACCCACCTGCTTTGATCACTGAGCCTTCAAAGGCAACCCTCGCCATCAACTCAGAACCGTTGGTCACTGGGGGACCCACTTGGCAATCCTGCCCGTTAGCCTAGACGGGGCCAGGCAGACCAAGCTCTGCCCACGCCTTGGCATCAAAGTGTCTTATACTTGCACGTCCCCGAGGGGCCCGGCTCTGCTCTCAGGAAAGGATGCCTGTGAGTGCCCCAGGCGGCCCTACCAGACACAAGGATGTGGGTGCTAGAGCAGCTCGGGACCCAGCCGGGGGTCACCCACAGCATCTCCTCGTCCTGTCTCCTTAGTCTCCTTCAATCTGAAACCTGTCTCAGCCTTTTTATTTCTTCTTCCATGACTTGGGCGTTCTTCACAGTCTTGAAGAGCACAGGTCCGTTGTTTTATAGGGTCTCTCTTGGTCTCAGTTTCCCTCACATCTTGTCAGGAGCAGATTCAGCTGCTGCCCTTTGGGGGGAACCCGACATTCGGGACGTCTCCTGGGGGAGTCTGTCGGGAGGGACATGTCCCCCTGTTGATGACATGAGCTAACTTTAATCGCAGAAGTCAGCTCCTACACCAGGTCTCCCCCCTGAAAGTGCCCAGCTGTCCTACTTGTAATCAACAATCTGTCCTTATTTACTTTGAGCCTCAGATTGTCCCAGACCCAGATGTGGCCTGGAGAAGGTCCTTCAAGCTGTCTCCATTACTTCTGAGCACTTCCTACTTCCTGGCATCAAAGGTGTTCCAGGCTCATCTTGCACAATCCTATCAGCCATTTCTCCAAGGAGCCCTAGTTCCCTAGAGCAGGAAAGGGTATTTAGTGTCCAGTTCCTGGACTGAAGGGATACTCTTGGTACCGGGTGTCACTGTTTAAGTCCTCACAGCAAAAAGGCAGGAAGGGTGTACACGTACAAAGACACACATCTCTGCACCCGTTTCTCCAGCTCCCACCCAACTCCGCACAGTTCTCTCACCCCTCCCCAGCTCCACATTTACCCTCCAACAGGGAGAGTCTCGGCGTGCACCGACACCAGCCTAGTCACTTGTTTGCTCAGTTTGACACGAAAAGGAGATTCTGAATCACTGTATTCATGCCATTGTGAAAAATAAATGTTCTAAGCAGGGCTCATGCTTTCTTGAAGCTTCTTCAAGATCCTCTTTTTGTCTTTAGACTGAGGCCAATGTTTGAAACGGTTTAAGGGTTACTTGGATTAGTCATTTAATTCCCTCCGTGTGTGGTGTGGCTGTTCATGTGAAATATGGATGGGTTTGTTCCTTTTTTTTTTTTTAATTATTTTATCATTCAAGTGCAGTTGTCTGCGTCGCTCACTTCTGATCATATTCACCTTGAGGGGGTTTTCCTTGTCTTCGCTAATGTGTTTTTTTCAACACACGGAACATTAACATAGTTCCGAAAAGTCTGACCCGCACAAAAAGCCGTGCTCAGAGAGGGCTGGCCTGAGCCCTTCCTCTCCACTCTCACCCCTCCTTTATCCTTCCTTCATGTCTTTCTCTCTTTTTTGAAGATTTTATTTTTACTTTCTCTTCAGAGGGAGGGGAAGGAAGGGAGAAAGAGAGGGAGAGGAACATCGACTGGCTGCCTCTCGTGCGCCCCCAACTCAGGACCTGGCCTGTAACGCAGGCACGTGCCCTGACCAGGAATCAAACCGGCGACCTTTCTCGGTTTGTGGGCCGGCACTCAATCCACTGAGTCACACCAGCCTGGGCCTTTTCTGGCAAGTTAAAAACAAAAATAAAAGATAAACCACAAAGTTTTTTAATTGAGCAAATCATTTGGAGAAGCAGGCACCTTCCAACCACCATAGTCCCCGTCCCTGCCTACTGTTGTCCCTGGTCCGCTGTCTTCTTTGCTTGCCCCCCTGGCCTTGCTGAGCCCCCACCAGGCCCTGGTGGCTCCGGGGCCGCCCAGGCCTGCAGGCCAAACTGAGCAGGGACAAGGTCAAGGCCCTCTCTTCCCGCTGAACAAACACCTCCAAATCCCACTTCACCTCCGACAGGTGAATGCCCATGTTCAAGCTGTGGACAGAGCCTAGGAAGCAGGTGACCTGGGTTTCAGGGACAACTCAGATGCATGATCTGGGACACACACCTCCCCTGTCTGGACACCAGCCTCCTCCTATGAATCATGGAGAATCGGGCTGGGGCCCTTTAAATCCCAGCAGAAAGAGAGTCGACCTGCAGGCCCCTGGCCTGGTCTCTACCACCAAGGTATGCGCTGGTGCTGACCATGTGCCTGGGATGGAGCCTAGGGGCACATGGTGAGCAAGACACAGACAGGGTCCCTGTTCTCACAGGGCTGACGCTCTAGTAAAACAGGCTCTAAACAAACACACGTGCAGACAGGAAACATGGCGTCAGGTAGAAGTGCCAGGAAGGAAAGTGAAGCAGGGTGGAAAGGTTAGCGATGAGGAGGTGGGAAGATCCCAGCAGAGACCTGAATTGAGTGAGGGACGAGCCTTGCTCGGTGCTGAGGGCAGGGTGTCTGACAGAGAAAAGAGCACGTACAAAGGCCCTGGGGTAGAAACCTGTTTGAGGTGCAAGGGGGCCGGCAGGACCACTGCTGTGGCTGCAAGCAGGGTAGGCATGGAGGAGGGTGCAGGCAGAGAGCTGGGGGCGCCCATTCTGACAACAGGAACCTCTTTCCCAGAGGGAAGAGAGCAGGGCCATGGCCCCATCCATTTGTTTTTACAGGGATGCGCTTCGGCCACTGTGCAGAGGACACACTGCAGGGCGCATGTCAGTGAAGACACTGTCAGCCAACCTGAAATCACTCCAGGTGTTCCGGACAAGAGGACTTTGATACCCAAAAGGGACTGAGCTACAAAGGGGGGATGGTGAGAGAACCCACAGATCAGCAACAGCAGGAAGCTGCTCCCACTCATAGGTTGCAGTGATAATGGAAGGAAGCCGTAACCCAAGGTCCAGGGGCCAGGGTCATGCGCAGGTGCCAGAACCACAGAGGGGGCCAGCTGCCTGAAGGAGAGAGATTCATCCTCCAGAGACAGACAAGAGCCCCAGGCCTCTCCCGCCTCCCACACTCTACCATCCCGGCGCCAGATCCCAGCCTGGGCCTGCTCTGGGCCCTTCACAGGGACTTCCACAGCGCAGCCTCTAGCCTCCAGCTGGCAGCTGCTAGGACCCAGGGGGCTGGTGCCAGGCCCTGCCCCCCCTCTGTCAGCTCTGTGGCTGTAAAGGGCAGCATCAGAGTGACAGCCAGTACCATCTCCAGCAGGGGCTGGGCTGCTGGCGCAGGGGGGAGAGCCACAGCCTCAGCTTTGCAGCCCTCCATGGGGCTGGCCAAGCCCCCAAGAGGATGGCGGCATGGGCAGCAGAGTCAGAGCCTGGGCAGCCTGTGAGGTGAGAGGCCAGAGAAGCAAGGGACGGGTGGTGGGAATGGGGGGTGCAGGGCCATTCCATTTCGCTCTCCGCATCCCAGGACAGGATGAAGCCTGAGCACTAGATGGCCAACTCCACAGGGCTGAACGCCACAGAGGTCGCAGCCTCCATGGGGTTGATCCTGGCGGCTGTGGTGGAAGCAACAGCACTGCTGGGCAACGGCGCCTTGCTGATCGTGGTGCTGCGCACGCCAGAGCTGCCCGACGCGCTCTACCTGATGCACCTGTGCATCGTGGACCTGCTGGCGGCCGCCTCCATCATGCCGCTGGGCCTGCTGACCGCGCCGCCGCCCGGGCTGGGCCGCGAGCGCCTGGGCCCAGTGCTCTGCCGCGCCTCGCGCTTCCTCTCGGCCGCGCTGCTGCCGGCCTGCACGCTCGGCGTGGCCGCGCTGGCGCTCGCACGCTGCCGCCTCATAGTGCACCCGCTGCGGCCCGGCGCGCGGCCCGCGCCCTCCCTGGTGCTCACGGCCGTGTGGGCCTCAGCGGCGCTGCTGGGCGCTCTCTCCCTGCTCGGGGCGCCGCCCGCCCCGCCCCCGGCTCCGGCCCGCTGCTCTGTCCTGGCCGGGGGCCTCGGGCCCTTCCGGCCGCTCTGGGCGCTGCTGGCCTTCGCGCTGCCCGCCCTCCTGCTGCTCGCCGCCTACGGCAGCATGTTCCTGGTGGCGCGCCGCGCTGCCCTGCGGCCCCCGCCGCCCGCGCGCGGGGCCCGGCTGCGCTCTGACTCCCTGGATAGCCGCCTCTCCATCCTACCCGCCCTCCGGCCGCGTCTGCCTGGGGGCAAAGCAGCCTTGGCTCCCGCGCTGGCCGTGGGCCAATTCGCAGCCTGCTGGCTGCCCTATGGCTGTGCCTGCCTGGCTCCCGCTGCGCAGGCCGCGAAGGCCGAGGCAGCAGTCACCTGGGTAGCCTACTCGGCCTTCGCGGCTCACCCCTTCCTGTACGGCCTGCTGCAGCGCCCCGTGCGTCGTGCACTGGGCCGCCTTGCCCGCCAAGCGCTGTCTCGGCGCCCGCGGGCCTGCACTCTGCGCACCTGGCACCCGCGGGCGCTCCTGCAGCACCTCCAGGGACCTCCAGAGGGCGCTGCCCTAGGACCTTCGGAGGCACCGGAACAGGACCCGGGTTTGGCCGGAGGCGAAATCCTCAGCACGCCAAAGGCCACCTGAGAGATGTCTCACACACTGAACTGGGACGGAAAAGGAGGGTGGTATTAAAAGGGGACCGTCCAGCCTGCTGCACAGGTGGTGGCAGGTGCCCTGAGGCTTCTGGCTCAGGAATGGGAGAAAGGGAGGCTGCAACCTGGTGAGGCCCAGAGGCTTCTGGGAGCTAGGAGTCCTGGGTTCTGGGCCCAACTCTGCATGGCCTTGTGCACAGGCCAACCCTTCCCTAGGCCTCATTTTCCCTATCTGTATCCTAGACCATCTCGAAGGGCTTCCCCAGCTTAGATGGTCTAGACACTCACGGATGGCCCCCAGGCCAAGGAAGGGGCAGAGGTAGGCAGGATCCCAAAGAGGGTCCTCAGGGTCCATGGCCACAAGGCCTGGCCAAGCGGGCTGGGGCCGGGTCACAGCTGCAGCAGGAGGAAGCAGTGATGAATCACCCTCAGAAGGACCTCCCTGCACCGAGGAGAGACTGGACCAAGCCACTGGGTCTCCTCCATCAACTTCTGACATGCCCAAACCACCACGGGAGCAGTTTGGTGCTAGCGGCAGGCAGTGGACGTGTCCCCCAGAGAGTCCTGAAGCCCCAGAACTAGGGCTGGTAGGTTCACAGATGGGGGTCTTCTGGGGCCCACTGCATCCATTTGCTGGAGGTTTTGCCAATACCCACAATGTTTCACCGCTTCCTGGTCTCAGAATATTTATTCAAAAACAGGGATTGAAAAAACTGTACAGAGTGTCTGCTGCTGAGAACTCAGCCCTGCCCCCTGGGACGCCCCCAGCTGCCCGGCAGCGCCCCCTCTTTGGGTTGCCCTCAGCCAAGCCCAGCTAGTCCATTCCAGTAAAAGGGTGTGAGTGGAAGCGGCAGATTCCTGCAGGGAGGCAGGGAGAGAAGCTTGGCCCCCAGCCGCCCCCAGCCCTCCTCCCTGGCCCCCACAAGGGGGCAGTAGGCTGGGAAGCCCTAAGGGAAGGAGAGTGCATGAGTGATCCCCAAAGTGGGGGTACTAAGGATGCTCCCTGCATCCAAGCACAGAGCTAGAGGGGGGAGAGCCCCCTTCCTGGCGCAGCCGCATCTCCCAGAACCCTGGGCCAGAAACGACCCCCACTCTGAGCACAAGAGCTCCCACAGACTGGGGCCAGGCAGGGCATCCATGCTTCTGGGTGTTAGTGGTGTTTGGGACCCCAGGCTGAAGGCTCCTTGGCAGGTCGGGTACAGAGGCAGCCCCTGCCGGCGGTCCTGCCTGCTCCCACGCCTGCACCTCAGCCGGCCTCAGTAGGGCGAGAATTTCTGCCGCTCAGCTTTCTTGCTCCCATTGGCCGCTGCCATCTTGGCAGTGTAGGCCGCAAGGCCCGGCGGTGGCCCTGGGGAGGCAGGTGGTAGAGCCAAGAAGGGCACAGGCTTGAGGCCGATGAAGTTGGACAGGGAGATGGCGTAGGGAGCGCCCAGCAGGCCTGGGGGAGCCGTGGGCAGGGCCGTCAGGGGCGGCGAGAAGGGGGCAGACAGGTCTGCGGGGGCCGAGCCGGGTGTCCCCCCAGAGGTAGACTTGGCCGTTTCTAGACTGGAGAGAGGGATATGGGGGGAGATGAAGGGGAAGTGAGAGGGGACAAGGAGGGCAAAATCGGGGGTGAGATTAGATGAGAGACAGAAGGGAATTGAGAACAGGGACACGGGGTGGACATATCTGGGGAGCAGATGGGAATGGTGGAAGGGCAGTCGGGGGGAAAGGACAGCATATATCGTCTGGGGTGAGGGGAGCAATGAGGAGGCCAAAGGCCCAGGATACAGAGCCAGGCGTTGGGGAAGAGGACACAGGGGCGTATGTAGAGAAGAAAATGGAGCAACACAGAGGGAGTGAGGCAAAGCACAGACCCAGGCAGAGGTCAGCCTCCCCGCCCTACCTGTGTCTTTCTGTGCCCTGTGACCCGTGACCCCTACCCCCAGCCCACACTCACCAGGCAGTGATGAGGTACTGGGCCAGGGCAATGGAGACCGGCGAACCCGTGATGGTCACGTGCCGCTCGCCGGCACCCTCCGCTTGGTTCCCGATCTTGATGTGTGCCCCTGACATCTGCCGTATCTCGCTGATCTTGCTGCCCTGGCGCCCGATCACGCAGCCAATCAGCTGTGGGGGGCGGGGAGGGCAGAAGCTCAACCCCGGGCAAGGCCCAGACCGCTGGGCCCCTACCCACCCCCAAAGCACCCCGCCCATGCCCTGCTCACGTCATTAGGCACCAAGAACTCCTGGGAGCTCGTCTGCGCACCGGGGTCCAGTCCTAGGGAGAAGGGGGCTGGGCGTGGCTCTGGGCCTTTCCTGCCTCCCCACGTCCACTCCAGGGGGCTGCCTGGCCCCTTGGACCTGCCCCTGCCCCCTCCCGCAGAGGCGTGCTCACCTGGCACCATGCTGGGTGAGGCAAAGGGGACTGTGTGGCCCGAGAGCTGCTGGAGCTTAGTGACCTGGGCCAAAGAAGAGGGGTCAGGAGTCAGAGGAGGCTTGAATGGGGAAGGGGCGCCCTGGGCTGCGGCCACTCACCTCAGCCGGGGTCACAGCCCCATACTGACCCTGGACGGAGAAGCCCTGTGGGGAGAAAGTGGATGACCTGTCACTGTGACAGCTCAGAGCAGTGTGGCCGGTCACTCCTCCCTGCCTCCCCCTGGACCCCCAGGGCCTCCTTCCGTCCCCTCCACCATCTCGGTCCCCCTTCTGCAATTATGCTCCCACCCCTCTGCTGTTCCCCTCACCTGGTTGGCGGAGAGAAGGACGGTACCTAAGGACAGGCTCGGGTGATACGGGATAGTGGCTCCTTTGGGTGGGGACTGAAAGGCACAGATGGAATGGTTCTATCAGGACCCTCAAGCCACCCTGACCTCAAAAGAATCCTACTTTCTCAAGGCTGTCCCCAAGGCCCCAGGTAAACTCGTCTGACATCCTGGAGCCCCAGATCCATCCCTGCTTCCCTGCCCTGCCCCCACCTGGTGTCACCTGCACAGGATCCAGGGCCTGACAAGATAGGCCTTGAGCCCAGCCCCCGCCCACTCTCCCCGCCTCGGAATAGAACCTCCAGGATAACAGCGCAGATCTGGCGCACACACAGGATGATGGCATCAGGCACCCCGGACACGGTGACAGCACGCTCTGTGGAGTTGGGGAGCAGGTCCCCTGCCACCTGCACCTGGGCACCGGTAGTCTGCAAGCAGAGGAGAGGGGCCACTCTGGCTGCTTCCAGAGACTGGAGAAGGGCTGCCCAGGCTCAGAGGCAGCCAGCAGCCCAGCTCCTCTCTCACAGTTGCAGGGTGGGGCCCCTGGAGGTGGCTTCCCCTTCCCTTCACCTCTCGGATCTCCTTGATCTTGGTGCCAGCCTTCCCAATCAGCGAGCCGCACTGGCTGGCGGGGATGACCAGGCGCAGGGTCACTGGAGGCCTGGAGACGGTCCCGCCATTGGCAGGAGCAGAGCAGAGGTCCTGGGCAGGAAGACCGTGGGTTGGCCTTGGCCATCCTGGCTGCTCCCCTGCCCTGGAGGGAAGCCCTCCCCTAGTCTCACGCCAATTCGAGAACCCTGCCTGGGCCGGGCCTCCCCTCCCGGCTGCAGCCTGAGTCCTGTTCCTCCCAGGGAACCAGCCTCAGCCCACACCTCAGCTGGTCACACACCTCATCCAGCTTGAAGGCAATCATGGAGACCGCGTGGAAGACGGCAGCCGTAGACCCAGTGATGGTGGTGATGCGCTCCGGGCAGGAGCCCTCAGAGATGGTAATCCGGGCGCTGCTCTGCGGGCACAGGACAAGAGCCGGGCAGCGGGGCACCTTCTTCACCAGCAACCTGTCTGCCCACCCCACTCACAGGCCCAGCAGCTGGAGACCGCCGCCTTCTTGGGGGACTCACTGGACGTCCCCTCCCCTCCCCTCCAAACCAGGATCCCTGGCTCCTCCCCCCTCCTTCCTCACCTGCTCCCGGATCCGTTTTACAGTCTCTCCTTTCTGCAGGAGAAAAAACAGAGGAAGGCTCTTGGTCTGCGCAGTTGGGGTGGAGGCCTCAGGTTTAAGAGGACACACGGAACAGAACCCAGCACCTACCTTCCCAATGATGCTGCCCACCTCCTGCAAACAGGACAAGAGTGGAGTCAGGAGGTTACTGATGCCAGGCCCTGCCCATCCTTCCTATGCCCCGCTCCCCACAAGCCGATCAGGCCTAACCTCTCCTTGCCCCTTTAATCCCCTCCACCACCAAGTCCCAGCAGAGAAGCCCCTCACCTTCCCCTGCATCAGCATCCGCAGCGTCAGGGTGACGCTGAGCTCCGGCTCCTCCTCCAGCCCCGCATCTGAGCTGCTCATCCTGCCAGGCGGGGCTGCGGCCGAGGTGGCCTGGGAGTGTGTCTGCGTCCACACTGCGGCCGGGCCGGCTCTGGCAGGGGCGGCAGAAGGGGGCTCAGGCAGGACCCTGGCTGTCTCTCGGGTCCCCTCCCCTTCCATGAGGTCCCTGGAGCAGGGCCAGCCAAGCTCCCAGAGAAGAGAGATGACATGGACCCTGAGTTTCAAACGTCCTGCTACCTGGGGTGCTTGCATGCAACTCACTAGCTGTGCAACCCTGGACAGCTCACTGAACCTCCCTGAGCCTGAGCCCCCAGCTGGAAGGTGGGAAACCAAGCCCTACCCCCAAAGAGATATGATAAATAAAGTGAGCCCTGGCTGGTGTGGCTCAATGGTTTGAGCACCGGCCTGCAAACCAAAAGGTCGCCGGTTCGATTCCCAGTCAGGGCACATGCCTGGGTTGCAGGCCAGGTCCCCAGTTGGGGGTGCGCCAGTTGGGGGCATGCAAGAGGCCACTGATCCATGTATCTTTCACACATTGATGTTTCTCTCTTTCACCCTCCCTGCTCCTTTCTCTAAAAGTAGATAAATAAAATCTTTAAGAAAACACAAATGGGTGAATAAAAAAAAAAAAAGGATGCACTATAGACCTAAGTGGCAGGCACTCAGTCTCCATGAGCACCCTTCCCTCCCGAGCATCAGAAGAAAGAGTGAACAAGGAGGCCTCTGGGAGTCCAGAGAAAGGGAGCCTCCTTGCCAGCCTCTTGGAACACGGGACCCCTGGGGGTTGGGCCCAGCACTGCCATGGGAACCACGGGAGGTCTAGGAAGGGAAGGTAGCAAGGCTCTGGGTAGCAAGGCGGGGTAGCAGCCCCACCTCGGAAGCGGTCCCTGTCCACTGGAGCTCGCTAAAGCAAAGGCCCCTCAGACAGCTCCGGGCAGGGTCCACTCAGCACTAGAGAGCGTGTGGGGGCGGGGGCGGGGACCAGGCCTGCCCAGCAGTTTTCCAAGCCCTGTCCTCTGTGCTGAGGAGGCCAGTGTCCAGAACAGCCACCCTCCCAGCCTGGAGCACTTTCTCCTGGGCTCTGAGTCTCAATTTCCTCACCCCTACAGTGGAGGGACTGCTTTCCCCGGGACTGGGTGGTGAGGGATAAGGAAGGGGCTTGGGGGGCCAGGAATGGCAAGTCTGGTGACTGATGGAGAGGAGGAGCCGGAGATGAGCTGCCAGGATTAGCCTGGTCGCCAGCCCTCCCCACCCAAGCCCTGTTCAAGCCCGGACTTAATCCCGAACCTTAATCCTGCCTGGAAATCCCTCTCCTCCAGCGGCTGTCTCCCGCCAACGCTCTGCCCCGATGGGGGGCTCGCTGGGGGACCAGGACCCTAGGAGGAACACAGGGAGTGGGACCACCTGGAGCCAAGTCTGAGCCAAGACCAAGCCCTAACCCTGGCCTTTGGGTACCTTCCTCCTCAGCCCCTGCCCTGCCCTGCCCTGCCCGGAGGTCAAGGGCACGAAGCTCAACCCAATACCCTCTTCAGAACCCTCCAGCCAGCCAGGGCTTGGGCATGGAGTAGGAAGTGGGGGTGTCCCCACCTGGCTGTTCCTCAGGAAGCCTGAGCAAGCCACTGCACAGCATGAGGCCTGTTTCTTCATCTGTATATTGAGGTGACAACCCCGCCCCCCCCCCCCAAGTACCCAGTAACTTTTGCTTCTCCAGGACCTGCTCCTCCCTCCATTCTAGTTTTGCCTGCAGGCTCTCCAGAGGTCAGAGGTCAACTGTGGACACAGGGCAGTGTCTGTGGGCACACTGGCCGGCCTGGCTGACACTCCCCCAGCGCCTGCACTTCCCCCGCAAAGAGCTTGTGATGACGCTGTGGTTTCTGTCTCCCTGGATCGCTGAGCCTGGCAGCCCCTTAGCCAGGAGCCAAGGCTGACGCCTTCCTGTGTCTTCAGACCTCAGGCTAGTCAGGCTAGAGAAGGTGCTCGAATGTACCGGCTAGCTGGACAGATGAATTCACCGAACAAAAAGGGAACCTGATGTCCACAGAGGGTCTGTACCCTGTCCAAGGTCACAGAGAGCTGGGGCCTAGTGGGACTCGCAGCATCCTGCCTTCTGGTGCAGGGCTCAGTCACAGGTCCCGTCTGCCTCCCTTCGTCTGTCCTTTCTGCTCTGAGTCCTCTTTCTGGTATGGCGGGGGGGCTCTTCAAAGGTGGGGAGCAGGCTTTAGTAGTCTCTAAGACCTCTGCCTGGCCAGCAGACACGGGTCTTGTTTAGAAAGAACTGACAATTTGTCAAGAGCCACAGTCTTAAGCTGCAGAATGTTCTGGGTCTCAGGAATCCTTTGGGGTGGTAGCCAGTGGGAGACCTGACCTTGCCCTCACGCCATTTCCATGTGAGGCGTCCTCTTGGGGTCCTAAGTCCCAGGAGAAACAGGTCAGAATGGCTGGAATGTGGCCAGAACTGGGGCTCCCACCCTGGAAATGATAAGATCTGCAGTAACACCTCAAGGCCCCAAGCTTAGTGGGCGACCTTGGCCAGACCTGCACGTGACCTGGACCTCAGTTTACCCACCTGTGCTGTGTGTGTGTATACCCATGCAGGGCAGGGGTGAGGGGGGTGTTGCTGGTCTCTCTGTGTCCTTCCTGTTCAGAAGGACCCCCAAGGCCTTTCCCATCTTTAGAAGAGACCAAGGGGTCCCGAAACAGGTCATCTGAGTTGCGCTTCTAGCAACCCTTAGAACACGCAGCCGTCAGGCATACTTGCTTCTTCCTCCCTCAGTGGGGCTCCAGGGAGCTACTGGCTGCCCCAGCCTGGTGGGTCCTGGGTCCCTGCTGGGCCACCCACATGGTAGCCCCGCCTCATGCCACAGTGACCTCCAGCTCACCTCTGGGGGTGCCCAGCCCCCTCTAGGCAGCAGGGCTCCCTGGCAGAACTACCCAACTTAGACCAGGCCTCTGGCCTCCAGTGGCCCCGCCCGCCTGCTCCCCAGGCCCCCTCCCCAGACCCAGTGCCCACTCCCTCTGTCCCTGGCTTCCTGCCACACAGGCTGGAGGGGGTGGAGGGGGCGGGGAACAGCTGTGTAAGCGATGAGCGGCTGATGGTGGCTGCCCCTTCCTGCCCCTCCCCCCAGCTGTCCCTCTCTCTCTCATGACAGCTGCCCAATCAAAGGGCTGGGGGCTTAGCCAGCTCCCCCCACACATAGGGATCAAGTGTCCACCCAGGCTTTGTTCTGGAGCAAGAACAATCCAGGGGGAGGGGAGGGCTCCTGGGACTCGGGTGGACTGGCCCGCCCCTTGGGGGATTCCCTGGACTCTGCTGGCCAGAGCAGAGCGTCTGGACCATTCAGGGCTTATCGACCCACCTGGGCTGAGGGGAGAGAGGAGGCCAGTTTCCAAGTTCACCTACCCCTTCATATCCCCCAATATCCCCTCAGCCCCTCCAGCCCCTAACCCAGCAACCTCCTACACCTACTCTAAAAGCAGCCATGCTGGCCACACCCAGTGATGCTGGGGAATGCTGGAGACCAGGCGGACCAGGGTGTGGCAGGGGCTGGACCCAGGGCCTGGGGGCACTGAAGGGTTCTGACTCTCTGGTCTTGGCCTTCTCCTGCTCACCATCCCCCATTAGCCAGGCTTCTATGAGAACTGCCTCAGTGCCCTCGGACTGAGCGCCCAGCCTTGCAGCCTTCCGACACCCCAGGAAGCCCGCCTAGACCTCTCCCAGGAGAGTTGGCAGGAGGGGTCTGCAGGGGAGCAACCTGGGGTCCACCAGCTCCGGCCCCTGGCTTTTGATCCGGGGCTGTCTTGTACCCTCAGTGCTGGGCAGGGGAGGGAAGCACTGACAGCATGGCTGGTGCCAGAAATGCGACAGGCCCCTCCGAGCATCCTTAGGCAACCGCCCCTGCCCCCCCTGCCCCCTGCAAGAGTCTGCACAGCCAAGGGAGAACAGGCAGGCCCAGAATGGGCTCCAGGAGGAAGAGAAGTTTTGGGGTGCAGCCCCACCCACAGGTACCCATCCCCTCACTCTCTCACCCAAACTGAGAAAGGTCTCTAGCTTCCATTCTCCATTCTGCAGACTGGGTCATGCTGTTGCTCAACAGCCACACTTGGCTCCCCAGTGCCCAAGGAATAAAAAGGCCGATCTCCACAAACAAGCACTCAAGGGCCTGCACCATCTGGCCCCTCCAACCACTCTTGTCTCATCGCCACCCCACCCCACCCCCACCTGCCAAGGCTGCAAAACACACCTAGCACCTCCAGGCCCCTGGGCCTCTGCCCAGGCGGATCCCAGCTTGAAACACCCACCCTCCCCACTGTGTCAAAATCCTTCTCAAATGCCACCTCCCCTGTGAAGCCCTTCCTAGCCTTCCAAATCAGATACAATCACCCAGGCCTCTGGACCCCTCAAAGATAAGTCTACAAATCAAGGGAGTCCCAAACGGGCATTTCCGAGCCTGTCTTCCCACAACCCAGAGTGCTCCCGGAGGGCAGGGGCCTGGCCCTGGCCCAGTGTGCAGGAGAGGAGAGGGGTCCCAGGGCCTGGAGCACCAGGGACCAGAGATGGTGCTGAGGCTCCCAGAGGAGCAGTTTTGGGGGGTGAGGGGGGCAGGGGGCAGTGAGGAGACCCAGGGCGCAGGGGCCCATTCCTCAGCTCCTGCTGTTTCTGGGGGTCTAGGGGCTCCCCAAGCATGACAATGGGGTGAGGATTTGCACTGTGCTTTGAGACTTCTGGGTGGGCTTCCCCATGAGGAATGGGGGCTCCGCCTGTCACAGCTGGAAGGGCCTCACCAGAGAGGAACCTGAGGCCCAGAGAGGAAGGGGCTTGTTTGTAAGGCTACGTGACAGGCGACTGGCAGAGCTGGGGGGACCCAGAGGTCCCCCTGTGTAGCTGAGACCTCTTTCCCCAAGAGGTCTGCGCCACCAAGAAGGCGTGATGGAGGCCGGAACGGGGCAGTGATGAGAGTAGGAAGGGTGGACAGAGCCAGTCTGGGGACACAGGGTGGGGCAAAGCCAGCCTCCCTGTGGCCTGGGCCTGCCAGGGTGTGTGGGCCGCCTGCTCCCAGCCCCCCGCCCTGAGCACGCAAGAACAATCCCCTTGTGTTTGGGCAGCCTGAGCCTGCATGCTGATGAAGGCTAGGGGGTGGGGGCTGGGAGGGGCGCCTTGGAGGTTGAGAGGGTTCTAGGGCCTGGAGGGGCTAGGGGACCTTGAGACCGAAAATGGTTAGGGTCCCAGGTGCTGGCCCTGAGGCCATGAGAATAACCCCAAGAGACAGGGAGAACCAGGGTTGAGGTTTAGGCTTCTGGGGAGTCCAGGGCTTTGAAGAGCGCTTTGTGGGGGAAGGAGGGCCCCTGAGGACACGTGCCCTGTTGGTCCAGCATGAAGGTGATCATCCTGGGCTGGGTGGGGCCCGACAGTCCACAGTCTGGGAGGAGGGAATGCAACTGGCCCTGGGTGCATCCCTTGAAGACCACTCCCCAGGGTGCTGGGGCCGGGTGGGGCACTGGGTGCCACAGGTCTCAAGATGGCCGGCCTGGGATAGGGGAGTGAGGAGGCAGCACTTCCCTCCTCTGACCAGGCAGGCCCCAGGGCCTGGCTGAAGTGAGCAGCCAAAGCCTAACACCCCTCCCCGCCAGCCCCGCCCTGGGCCGACCACCCCCCAGGACTCCAGCTAAGAAGCTAGGTCAGAGCTATGGGGCGGAAAAGCCATGGGGCACCAGGGACCACTGTGAGCCTCTGCCTGTCATCCCCACGCAGCCCTGGGAGGTGTGTGTGGGGCCCTACCAAAGACTGCAGAGAATGGGAAAGGGTGCAGACTGAGCCAGAACTGCAGGGGAATGGCAGGTGGGGACAGGAGGGAGCAGAACCACAACCCAGGAGATAGAGAGAAGAGCAGGTCCAAAGGACAGAAACAGCAGGTGGGATGAGGGCCTCGAATCTGGGGTCTCAGGTCCAGGAAGATCGTCTCTGTTGTTGGGGGCTCCCCTAGCAGGCCAGCGCCCCCCACCTGTGCAGGCCTGGGACCGTGTTCCTCACAGTCTCCCAGGCCCCCAGACCCAGTACCCGGGCCTGTGGACTTGGGCACCGACTCCCCGCCCCCGGCCGAACCCCCAAACTTCGCGGCCCGAGGTGCCCCGCCCGGCGCGCGCCCTACCTCGCTGGGGCTGTCCTGCGGCGGCGGTGGCGCGGCGGCTGGGCCGCTCAGTCCCACATTGTCCCCGGGAGAGGCGGCCGCTCACAACTGCGAGTGACATCAGCTGCGAACAATGAGGGGTTTGACAGGCGCGGAGCCCGGCCGGCCCGGAGCCCGGCTCCGCGCCCCCCCACCCCCACCCCCCAGCCAGCCCGGCCCGGCCCCTCCCCGCCCCCTCCCCGGATCCGATTACAGCGCGGCGGGCCCGCCCCAGTCGCCCCAGTGCCGCAGCCGCCCGCCCCGCCCAACGTGCGCCGCGGTGCGTCCCGCGCGGCGGCCGCTTCCGACTGGGCTGGGCGACCCTCGGGCCCCCGGGAGTGAGGGGCGCGGGGGGATCGGGCCTGAAGCGCGATCCTCCGACGATGCCCGCGCTGCGTCCACTCCCGAGTCCCTTCTTCCGGCCGAGCCCCCTGCACTCCCATGCCGACCTCCGCCCCTCCGCCAGCCCCCGCGCTGTCCCACTCCTGCTCGGGTCACTGGGAAGTCGGGCTTCCACACTCCTCCGGCCCGGGTTCCCCGCTCTCCTGCCCCGCGCCATCCATTCCCGCGCGGGGCGCTGGCCCACCAAGACCTGCACCCCTCGGCCACCCACGGCTTCCGCGAGGTCCGGCCCTCGTCCGCCCTGGACAGGTTTCCGGCCCGGCCGGAGGAGGGGCGTGAGAACGGTGTGAGCCGGGAACCCCGCTCAGGGCTCCCTCAAAGCCACCCTCAGAATTCTTTTGGGGGCTAGGGTGGCAAGGGAGGCCGCACAGCTGAGTACTCCGGTGGGGAATAGGTAAGAGTGGGTGGAGCCTTGGTTATCCAGAGGCCCTTCCTTCCCCCATAGCACCCTCTGCGGCTGCCCCCGCCCCGAGCAAATCTACCTCCCCCTCTCTGTAATCCGCTCAGCCTGGTCCCACTGACCTCCACCTCCCCCCACAGCTGAGTCTCTTGGCACCTGGGAGTGTGGGGGTGGGGAGGGGAATCCAATCTCCCTTCCCCTCCATCTGGCCTGGTGGACAAAGGGCAGGGGGACCATCTGGTCCCGCCAGGGTGGGGGAGGGGCCCACGGCGGCGGTCCCAGGGGGGAGGGGAGAGGAGGGGAGGGGAGGGGCGACGCTCTGGAGACAGCGAGAGCCTGAGGGGTCTAATTGCATGACTTTACTTCTCCGACCTCCGCTCTCTGCGCCTTCCCCAGTCTCGAAGCAGGAAAGAAGCTTGGCTAAGAAGACCCAGGTCTGATAGCCTGGGGAAGGGTGGAGCGCCCAGAATGAGGGAAAAAAGCAGGGAAGTCTGAGGGTCAAAGGGGTAGCCCACTCCTTTGGGGGACATTTCTGTTCTGGAGTCAGCTGCGATCTGTGGGTGAGTGGAATTCAGGGCAGGCCCGCCCTAAACATAGCAGAGGTCCTCCTGCAAGGACGGGTCCCTGGGGTCCCCACTTTCCCAGACAGTGGGGTGCTGCATGGTTGGGAGGGCATGCCTGCCTGTGCAAATGCTTGTGTGGAAGCACACACATGCACAGGTGTGTGTGCATGCAATGCAAAGCTGCACCTGAGCATGCATGTCAGGTGTGCATACCTGTGTGCTTGGGTCATATTTGGGAACATGTGTAAGCATGCATGTGGGCATGAATGTCTCTGGCCTGAGAGGCCAGGTAGGGGCTGTGAGCTCTCTGTGGGACAGCCGAGGAGGTGGGAGGGGTGGACTGGGCAGAGCAGCAAAAGGAGGGAGAGCGGAGCAGGAGAGCCTACAGCAGAAGCTCATCTAAACAGGTTACCCTCCACCAAGTCAAGTCCCTTGATTCCTGAATTTTTTCTCTTGATTTCACCTCCTCGGTGTGTCACTGCAAGAGAAAGAGGAAAAGACAGACAGACCCCGAAAGACAAGCACCTAGAAGGACAGACACACACATGCCTGTTGTGTGTGCAGGGAGGGAGGGAGAGAGAGAGAGCAAGTCCCAAACAGGCAAGCAGCCCACCCTCACCGGGCCTCACGCCAGCCCCTGCAGGAAATCCAGCAGCCCTGTATGCCACTCCTCCGTTTTGTCAAGGTAACAAGGATGCCCCGCCCCCTCCATGACCAACACGCGGTGGTTGGGCAGCTGCTTCAGGTGCTGGAAGCTGGTCTGACCCATGGGGTCCTGGTCTCCGTAGACAATAAGAGCTGAGGTCTAGAGAAGGGAAAGGCAGTGGAGTCAACAGGGATCTGCCGTACCAGCCCTGGCCTCCCCATCACTCCAGCCTCTCCCTGGGGTCGCCCCAAACGAGGGGGAGAGACAAGCTGGCCCAGTCGTGTGGGGATGGGGGCCTCTCCCAAGGGACAGAGGTGTAGGTCAGTCTGTGCTGGCACACAGTTTAGCACAAGGCTTGGCACAGTAATCTGCCCAGTTAATCAAAAGGGCAGGTGGGGGGTGTGATTCAACTTCTCCCAGAAGCTGCCCTGTGGCGACCCTACTCCCAGATGTGGAAAGGCCCCAAGAGGGGCTCTTCCTCCCTCCTGGTGGGGGGTATCTCAGCCTCCCGCACAGGGGTACCTTCACACTGGCATAGTCGGCAGCGCTGATTTTCTCAGTGCAGATGGGGGCCACTGGTACATAGCCCCGGAGCTGGGAGCCAGGGGCCGTGAGGAAGGGCAGGGAATACATGCCACTCAATGATGGGCTGATTACAACCGGGGAGCCCAGGTCCAAGGCATCTACCACAGCTGCCAGGAAGCTGCTGGGGACCAGCTCCCCGATAGGGGCAGGGGCTGCTGCTTCCTTGGAGTGCCCCAGACCTGCAGGGATTTAGGTGTGGGAGAGAGAAGACAAGGGCCATGAGTGGGAAAACGAGAGAGAGGGTCCCTTCCTCCAGGAAGCCCTCCTAGGTCAATCTCCGTGCCAGGTTCCTGCAACATGCCGTATGCCCAAGTTTACTCCTACAGCAGCCTAGATCTGTCATATCCCTGCTACGACAGAGCACCTGAAGCATGAGCCACCTCCCTCAGGGCTGTTCCTGTCTCCCCCAGCAGTACAGCGTGCTGGAAAGAATCAGGCTCTGAAGTCCAACACAGCTGAGTCCAAGTCTCAGTTTTCCATTTACTGTCTATGTGATCTTGGGACAGTCCCCTCAGCCCTCTCCACTGCTCAGTTTCCCCATCTGTTAAAGGGAGAAAAAAAAGTATCTGCCATTAAAGACTGTTGTGAAAATTAAGTTAATTGCTCAGGGGCACCTGTCCCAGGGAGGGCAGCAGGAGTGCCTTGAGAGCAGCGGCTAAGGGGGGGGCTCTCCCCACACACCTCCCTACAATTAGCAAATCCCCACCCTCCCTGGGAAGATAGCTCAAGACTTTAGCCTTGAAGTTCAGCGGTCTGAACCAATCCCTTGAGGCCCTGAGGCCCGCCCTTGGGCACTGAAACCATACCAGCCTTGGCCAGAGAGGAGGCAGGTCAGCCATAGTCCCTGCCACACTCGGCACCAGGGGCTGGGGCTGGCCTGTGCAGGTTGTGATTGGCGATCTGGGGCTGCCCCTGCCTCGCCTGACCCATTTAGGGCTTTCTACCTGGGATCCTGGCTAGTGGCTCAGCCACCCACCAGGCCCTGCCCTGCTCCCTAAGCTGCCAGGACATTTAGCCTCACTCTTCAAGGTTTCTAACAGCCTATGGTTATGGCTCTGTCAAAATATTTCACTTCCAATCGGCTGAGCAGCCATTATTATGTCAAGTACTGACCACATAATCCTGGGGATAAGGTCATGCCACTCTCAAGCCTGCCCCCAACAGGAGTGTGGTCATCTCCCATTACAGATGAGGAAAGGCGGGCTCAGAGACACTGCCCTGGGCAAAGGCTAGAGCAGCTGGGCAATATCCAGATGGCATCCAGGTCAAGAGTAGAGAAGCTCGAGGGTCCTTGCAGTGCACACTGTGGCCCAACCTGGCTAAGTCCTTCCAGACTCCAAGCCCTGGACCCCCAAAGAGGTCCCCACCACCCTTGTCCAAAAGCCTGCCCGGAAAGTACCTGGCAGGTCAATGGCCACAGCCCGGTAGCCGGCCTGGGCCAACTTGAGCAGCGTGCCCAGATTCTGCCAGGTCTCAGAGGAGAAGCGGATCCCATGCAGCAGCAGCACAGAGAACCGGGCAGCCTGCCCACCGCCGGGCTGGACCTCCCGGAAGAAGAGGCTCTGGCCCTGCACCTGGAAGGTGCCCTCGCGCCGCTCCACGCCTGCCATGCTGCTGCTGTCCCCGTGCGGTGCCTGCGGTGCAAGGCCAGGTGATAAGCCACAGAACAGCTGCCCAGGTGGAGCAGCAAGGTTGCCACAGGGAGGGCAGGGCCAGGCAGCAGCAAGAAGGCCTCCTGGAGGCTCCCAGAACTCTAGGAACATGCTTTGGGGTGAGGGACACGAAGGTGTGCCGCTCACTCAATTGTGTAGCCTCAGGCCTGTTTCCTCATCTGAAATATGGGACATTGAGGCCTACATCAAGAATTAACAAGTTTTAAAAAAAGGAATTAGCAAGCAAGGGTGTAGCAGGAACTCGATACAAGGGGCTCCCATTTCGATTATTGTTCTCATTGGTATCCTTTCCTGCAAATGGGGAAAATACACGTACTTCCCTCCTAGGTGGTTCATGACATTAAATGAGGCTGCGGGTGTAAACCCTCCCGCTGGCCCAGCACTAAGCATGGTAGCTGCTCAAACAACATTAAGTAGCTGATGATTTTGCTCATCAATCCTTTGCTCTTAAAGGCACTGTTACGAGTCCTAGTTTAGCACCGCAGGCAGGAGGGGGTCAGGGTTGGGGTAAAACACCCATTTTCCTGGAAGCAGAAACCGGAGCGCTCAACCGGGAAAGGCTTTGGAGTTCCCGCCCGCAAAGGACGCGGGGTGATCAGCGCGCTGACGCGGCGATCAGGGGCGCGGCCACCGGCGCTGCCAAGGCTCGCTCTGTCCCCTCGGACCTTGGTGCTGGCTCGAAGGGCCTGGTAGGGATCTCGCGGAAGGGGTGGGGGCAGACCCGAGGGAGGGGACCTGGGGAGCTGAGTGGGAAGGGGAGAAACTAGGGGTAGGTGAGCGTTCTAACTGGAGAGGGGGAGAGGGTCGGGGACGCAGGGTAGATACCTGAGGAGCTGCGAGGACTCGCACAGACTGGAGGCAGGCAGTCCTGGAGGCGAATGGGGCGTGGGGTGGGGAGACTGGGAGGGGCTGGGGCGGGGAAACAGGAATAAGGCCAGGCCGTGCTCTGGGGCGACCTCTTTTGGCCACAATCCGCTGCAAGGCCCATCTCTCTTCTCCCAGTGGCCTCAGTTTCCCCAAGCCTGTCAGCCCCACGTGCCTCAAGCACCGGACTGAGTGCTTTCCCAAGACCCTCAGCGACCCGCCCCACGTGCACAAGACGAGGCTTGAGGAGGAGGGTTCCTTTGGAGTCACGCGTCCCTGCTGTGCCCTCTCCTCTCTCCTTCCTCGCCCCCAGCCTGGACTGCCGAGGCCCAGGGCTGTGCACCAGGCATGCAGTTGAGGCCCCACGGGTTTGAGGGCGAGGTTCTGCCATGCCCAGCCAGGTAACCTTGATCGTTTTCCCAACGCCTCCGAGCCCCTTATCCTTGCCTGTAGAATGGATGCCAATAAAGGAGAGCAGTGCAGGTCCTCCTGCACGCTCTGCGCTGCCTCTCTTCAGTCACACGTCGCCCAACAGGATAGGTGTCCTAAAGAGAGGCCAAAGGAACCCAGAGGCCACCCTGGGCCCTGACTGAGTGCGTGCGTGTATTTGTCAGGTCAGGGAAGTGCTTGGGCCGAGCTGCATAGCAATACTATCTGGCATGTACGCGGCGAAGCCTCCCTGCCAGACACAGGCTTGGCGGGTCCTTAAGCCCTAAGACAACCCTTAAACGTACCCACACTTTACAGACGAGAGATTGAATGAGGGTGGAGAGGCTATGGTGGGAAGAGCTGGGTGGCTCTCCCCTGGCTGTCAGGCCTAAAACAATAAAAAAAATCTGGACTTGGGGGGCCGGGCCTGCGGGCTTTGGGGCGCCGCCTCCAGTTGCCATTCCAACCCGGCTACTAGGCCTGCGACTGCGGACTGCGCAAGCGCGCCTCGGTGGCCGCGCTCTCCGCTGCCTAGTGCCGGCCAGAGCCCGCAGAGAGGCAGCGCCATGGTCGCCGGACTGTTTGGCTGCTGGTTCCGCGTGGGCGGGGCCCGCCCGGCTGGCCGGGTTATCTCAGTCCGCCCGGTGAGTGTCCCTGGGGAGGAGGCCAGCAGGGTGACCGGGGACAGGCCACCCTTTGCTCCACCCCTTGCCCCGGCGCCCTGGGCATAGTTCTCCCCGCCCCCGCGGGAGGGGCAGGAGCTGGAGCAGCGAGTGTGCGCGCGCGCGCGTTTGCGTGTGTTCTTGGGGGTCTGGGTGTCAGTGTTTTTGCATGCCTGTGTTGAAGGGTGTCGGTCTGTCTGCCTGCCTGTTGTGTGTGTCTATTGTGTACATTTCTGTGTGCATGTGATTTTGAGGGTGTGTACTGTGTGCCTACGTGTATATTTCTGAGGGTCTGTGTGTCTGCCTGTGCGTATGTGTTTCTTGTGTGCGTGGGTAGTTTTAGGATTGTTGTGTATGACGGTGTGCTTGAAATTTGAGGGTCTGCACGTGGTTTTGAAACCGTGTGTGTCTGCCTGCCTGCCTGCCTTCCTGATACCTGACAGTGTGCATGATTGTGAGGGCGTGTATTTCAAGGGATCGATTTCGCACAGGCCAGCGCCAAAGAGGTTGCTAAGTGCAGGGAATAGCTTGTGCAAAAGAAAAGCGAGTGAGGACAAAACCCAATGTTTGTGTGCACGCATGTCATTGTCGACGCGTGTGCAAGACCTAAGATGGAACCTCTCCACCCTCAGCCCCAGCCTCTAGCTAGACCCGGTTGCCTGCTACTGGTAGGGTAAGGTTATCTAGGGCTCCAGCCTCCTAGGTTGCCAGGGCAACGGCCGAATTCCCGCCCTCCCTACAGCGAGAGGTGTCCTAGTGGGAACGTAAGCCAACCGGGACGGAGGCCTCATCTGAGACTGTTCTGGTCAGAAGGAAGTGAGAAGCTCCCTCTGGCTCAGCTCCTGGGTCACACCTGACCGGGAGCCTGGGGTGGGGACTTGGGAAACATCCCAAGAGGTGGGTGGGGCTGGAGTCTGGTCCCCAGTTCCTAGCTGGGGCTGATGCCCACCCAGGTGGCACTCAATAAAGACGTATTTACACTGGAATCTGGGAACATGCAGAGGTGCTCCTCCTAGGCCCAAGAAATGACAGGCCAGCCCCAGGTCAAGTCCAGTGTTGGGGAAATCTCACCGCAGGCTGGGGAGGGAGGCATAGCGTGGAGCAGCAGCCGTGAGGTTGCCCTCCTCGTTTTACCAACAAATTAAAGACTCATGGCCAGGAAGTGGCAAAGCAAAGTCTCAAAACCCTGGCTCATCGCTGTCTGGGTCCTGGTCCTGAGGTCTGTCCCCTGGGCTGGCAAAGGACCTGGACTGGAGGAGTCCATGGAGCAGGTCACTTGATGTGAAGCTGGGGGTGGGGGTGGCATTCATCTCTCCAGCCTTCACGCTGCCCTGTCCCGTTCTGTGTGCCATTCTCCTGCCTGCATCCCCCCCACCCCGAGTGCCCCCCCTTCTCCTTCTCAGATTCTCCACGTGCCCTCCTCCCACCTAGTATCACCTGAGCTGGAGAATCAGATATTCCCATCGGTGGCAAAACACACTGGCTTTTGCATTATTACATACAGTGTGATAAAAAGAACCATTTCCAAACATGCTCTCACCAGGGCATCTCTACTCTGAGCCTTCCACCCCTGGCGACCCTCACTGCTGTCCCGCCAGCCAGGTCTGGTTCATCCATCGCTCCCAACCCTGCACTTTTCTCCTCGGCAAACCAAGTGTGACCCACTGGGTAGGAGCCCGGCCCCGGGTTCAAATCCCAGCTCCCCTGCTTGCTAGCACTCTGCATTTTAAGCAAGAGAATCTACCTCTCTGAGCCTCAGTCCCCTTACCTGTAACAGGTCTGTAATCACACCGGCTCCCCCATGTTCCTGTGTGAATTCATGGGCCTCGTGTGTGACCTGGCTGTCTGAGGACTCAATGACCGGAAGGGGTCTTGGCTGACACAATAATAGTCATGGTCACTGGGCATGCTGGGTGCCAGGGGGCATCTCAGATGCTCCTCACGCAGCAGGCTACCTGAACCATTGCCCTGGCGTGTGGAGTAGTTGGGTGTGAACCCTCAGGCCCTTGCCCAGAGCAGGGCAAAGGGTAAAGGCCGAGAAGGGTAAAGGGTAACTTTTCCTCTGCTAGTGCCTTCTGGGTGGGGTTTGGGGATGGGATCCTGGGGGCTTCTTGGGGTCTCCGCCCCATCCCCTTCTTCCTCTCCTCTCCCCCAGACTGTGGTGCAGACCTCCATGAGCCGGCCCCAGATAGCCCTGCTGGGCCTGGGCCTGCTGCTCATGCTGCTGCTGTATGTGGGGCTGCCAGGCCCACCCGAGCAGACCTCCTGGCTCTGGGGAGACCCCAATGTCACCATCCTGGCTGGTCTCACTCCTGGCAACTCCCCCATCTTTTACCGAGAGGTGCTCCCACTCCACCGGGCACGCAGGTGGGTGCTGACTCCAGGGTCCGGTGGAAGGCCCAGGCCCGAGGGAGTGCCTGTGTGGGACCCCGGCTCAACTCGGGGTGCCCAGGGCCTGGGAGGGCAGTGGGAGAAGCCTAGAAAGTGGGCCACTGCCAGACCCTCAGAACCCACCCTGCCCTGTGTGCCCACAGGGTGGAGGTGGTGCTGCTCCATGGAAAAGCCTTTAACTCCCACACGTGGGAGCAGCTGGGCACGCTGCAGCTGCTGGCGCAGAGGGGCTACCGGGCTGTGGCCCTTGACCTCCCAGGTGAGAGCCTCCACCCCGGGGTCTGGGGAGGCAGAGTGCAGCAGGTTCAAAAGGGCAGCTTCCCAGAGGGGGCCTGAGTGGGGTACAAAAGCCCCAAATGTGGCTGGGGGACATCTGGACCCCAGAGTCTGGACGAGCAGTGGCAGGTCGCAGCACAAAGTGGCTGCACGAAAAGGTGTGTCTTTACTTTCTGCCTTGTGAGCTGGTGTGGATTGTTGCACGTTGCGGAGCAAAACCTGCCTGGCCTCCCTGGATTGCCAGGGGACATCTCACCATCTTTTCTATGACGAACCAGGGAACGTTTCGGTTTTTTGGCTGTCAAATGATTTATGTTATCGCTCTTGTCCTTAAAAAAATCAAACAAGAGCGACGCCCTCAGAGACCCGTGCCACATTTCCCTCCCTCTCTCACCTCAGCAGTTACGGGGAGCCAGAGCCTCTTTGGATGCTTCCGTCCTTCGAGGTATAGACAACAGGCAGGCGGGTGTGGTGGGTGCCCCAGACATGACCAGGGCCCTGCCTGCTTCAGGGGTCGATCTGCAGCTCGGTTCCCTCCCCTGTACCATGTCTGTGGCTCACGCCAGACACCACGGCCCTGCTGTCTGTAGTGTACGCCCTTGGAGGGACGGACAGCTTCTGTCTGGCCACCCCTCTGCTGGTGGAAGTGGAGGCTGCCTTGCAGTTCACGGGGTTGGTTGAAATGCTTGAGTGTGGAGCCGAAACATCTGTGGACGTGCTTCTTTGAGCCTGAGGGCAATCATTTCTGTAAGGGCAGCTGCCAAGGACGATTGACGGATTAAAGGACACTCATCTTACACATTTTGACAATTATTACTGTGCCCTCCAAAAGCATTGTAGGGACTTCTCCTCCTGTCAGTCGTGTATGGGAGTGCCCACTTACCCACATCTTCCCCAACTCTGCGTGTTATCGATCTTTTTTAGTTTTGCCAATATGATGAATGAAAGATGTTTTTCTGGCAGGCCTATTACATCACAAAACATAGCTTCAGGGACATTCGGGGTAGTGTGCCAGTTCCCCCACTCCCTACCCCTTTTCCCCCACCACGGGGTGGGGTGGGCAGAAGTCCTGAGTTCCTCCCCAGCTCCCGCTCAGCTGGTGCCTCTTGCTACCCCAGGTTTCGGGAACTCAGCACCTTCAAAGGAGGCCAGCACAGAGGCAGGGCGGGCGGAGCTGCTGGAGCGCACACTGCGGGACCTGGAGGTGCAGAATGCCGTGCTGGTGAGCCCCTCGCTGAGCGGCCGCTATGCCCTGCCCTTCCTGATGCGAGACCACCATCAGCTGCACGGATTCGTGCCCATCGCACCTGCCTCCACGCAGAACTACACCCAGGAACAGTTCTGGGCCGTGAAGGTACTGGAAGGAGGGTCTCCAGAGGTCCTGGCTCCCTGTCATAGGGGGTAAAGGACTCAGGTCCCACTTGGAGGGCACATGGCCCCATCCCTGATCTTAAGGAAGAGATGGGTGTTTGGGGAAGATTCCCTAAGGAGACGGTTTGAGGGCCGGTCCCCCCAGGCTGCAGGGTCACCTCCCCTCCCTCGCCTTGCCCTGTAGACCCCGACTCTCATCCTGTATGGGGAACTGGACCGCGTTCTGGCTCGGGAGTCACTGCAGCAGCTCCGCCACCTGCCCAACCACTCTGTGGTGAAGCTGCACAATGCAGGCCATGCCTGCTACCTCCACAAGCCCAAAGACTTCCACCTTGTCCTCCTTGCCTTTCTTGACCACCTGCCTTGAGCTCACCCACTTAGCTTGGAGGATCTGGACCAGCCCCTCACCAGGGAGGAAGCTCCTGGGACTGGAGGGCAGAGGCCAGAGGGCCAGGCCCAGGCAGGACCTCTCATTTCATCTCACAGGTACAATAAATAAAAGCATGTGTCATGCCCAAGGAGTGACAGATCTTGTTTCCTGGTGTTGCTGCGGCGGGGCAGGGGCACAGGGGGAGTGGGAGGCAATGGTGGGACTGCTTATGGGCTGGGAGCTGGGGGAAGGTGCCAGCAGCCAGGGAAGGCTAAGAACATGGGCCACTTCCCAGCTGCCCTCCCCACTCTGTGACTTGGTTTTCTCATCTGTAAAACAGACAAGATAGTGAAACTGGAAAAACTGGCATCCACCAGAATCGATAAGAAGAGACAGAGATCGAATCTTTACGGGCGCCTTAGTCAGATGCAGTGACCTAAGAAGACAGCAGGTTATGTCAAAAGCTATCTTAACATTTCATCTCAACCCGACCTTTTCATAAGAAGAAAGAGGTTTGGAAAAAAGGGTAATGGGGATAAGAGAAGCAGTCCCCCAGTGATTTTCCTAGCCCTTCCTTATCTGCAGATCAACAATTCCCTCCTGAATTGCTTGGAGTCATTCCAGTTTCTGTAATACAGCTTTCCACATGCATTAATCACTTAAGCCTATCAACTAGAGCCAAGGCTAAAATCTGTAACTCTTGAGTTCCCCCATCAATAGTAACACCTAGCTCAGCAGGTGGCTTTAGGACTTGATGAGCCTGGGTATGTGGGGCTCTGGGCCACACAGTGCTGGGGGAGGGGTGGTATTATTCCTGCTGCAGGACCACTAGGAGTGGGGGGCCATCCAGGGCCTGGCAGTGAGCTGAGTTCATCAGAAATGCAGGCTCTGTGGCCAAAGGGAGCAGGACATGTAGAGGTGGGGGTGGAGGTTTAACAATTAACGTGGCATTGCTGGTGAACCACCAAGCCTGCTTGCCCCGGGAATGTGTGGGTCAGCAGCCCACACTTAAACCCCAGGAGGGTTGGAATGGACCCCTACCCCATTCTCCCAGCTGGTCTCCTCTGGGCCCAGAGGTTAAAGTCTTTAATCCTGCCCCTCCCAAGCTGACTCAGCCTCTGGAGCAAGGGGCAGAACTGGCTGAGAGGACAAAGGGCAGCCGAGCACACTGTGCATGATGAACAGCTACAACTGCGGGCAGCCTGTAGGTGGCCAGTGAGACACCTGTGTCCTTAGCTTCCCTCTCTGGTGGCTGCAGAAGACCCAGGGAGCCTGGCACGGGGCAGTCACGTGTGCCACCTGCCTGGTGAGTTTCCCCACCTCTTACTCTATCATACAGCATCATTACATCCTCTCGCCGTGACATCGTTTGTCACAGAGGCTGTCACACCAAACCACCCTCTCACACTTGTCAGACACGTGGTCATACCCTCTGATACACACTGTTAGACTGGCCCTCACTGCTGCTGGTTCCTGCGGTCACCCCGTGGTCACCGTGCGCCTGCACGTCCCTGTATCCTTCATTCGTGGCACCTAGTCCGGCGTCTGTTCGTTGCCCTGACGGGGACAGACTCTGGCGGGTAGGAGGGCCAGGCTCCTGGAGCTCACAGGCTGGGGGACAGTTTAACCAGTTCCCTCTCCACCCAGGGAACCGAGCATTCGGGGCAGGGGAGAGGGCTGACAGGGCCAGCGCCGGAAGAACCAAGTTGCGGCGTCGGTACCCGCCCCCTCTCTTCCGGTCCAATCCAGAGGCAGCAGGAGGTAACGCCCTCTGGGGGCGGGGCCACCCGGAGCTCGGGATCCGGGGGCGGGGCCCGGGGCGTGTCTTCCAAGGCGGGCGGGGGCCTGTGGAGGCGGGGCCAGCCGGGAGCTCGAAGGCCTCGGCGGCTGGGAGCTAGCGGCGGAGGTAGCGGCTCCTGGGCGGGATCCAAGGTCCGAGTTTGGGATTACTGGGTGGAGGCTGGAACTAGGGGTGGGAGGAGACCCCGGCACACGCAGTTTTCGGTTCCGCCCCGCGATTACGATTCAGCCACGTGCTGTGCACGGAGCGATCTGATCCTGCGACCTCCCAGGACCCTGAAGTCCGGGCCACAGTCTCAGGCGGGTGCTGAGAGAAGAGCGAGGTGGGGGGCCTTGGAGAGGGTTAGGGGGGTCTGGGGCTCCCTGGCATGAAATCCGTGCAACCGAGGAGAAATTTTTTGAGGAGGGCGCCGGTAGTCAGTGTCTGGATTCAGACCTGCCTCTGCTACTCTCTGGCTCTCCCTGAGCCTCGGCTCTCTCCTCTGTCGAGCAGGCTTTCAGAGGCACAACTTCATGGGGCTCTTTGGGGGATGAAATAAGGAAGTGTGTTTCAAGTGGCCAGCCTAGCACCTGAAACAATTGGGTCTCCGAAACAGGGTGTCCGCTCCCAGTGGGGCGTGCCGGGAACCACCCTGGGGACCGGGTGTGTGCTGGTGGCGTCCAGCGGCCTGTAGGGATAGGCAGCCACTCGCTTTGCCCGCAGCTCCCCACGCGCAGCGACATGGCTAGCGAGGGTCGCGAGGATGAACACCCATCCGTGACGCTCTTCCGTCGGTACCTGCGCATCTGCACCGTCCAGCCCAAGCCCGACTACGGTGAGAATGCGGGGGTTCCCAGGCCTGTAGGGGGTAGCAGCAGGCGCGGGGACTGTGCTTTAAACCTGGCTGAGCCCGGCTCTGCTGCCCCAAGTGGCGCCTCAACCCCTCGAGCCCTTCCCTGAGTCTACATACAGGCTGCTCACAAGCCCATCCAAGCTGAGAAGGGACCTTTCCTGCCAAGGTTGTTCTTCCAAGTTACTCCTGGTGGCTAGTTAAGGAACAACTTCCCCTCCCTCCCCTGGGCTTGGGGGAGGGGAGACTGGGCCACCTCTTGGAAGAGGAGGCTTCCAGAAGTCTGCTGGGGCTGGACAAAGGCCACAGCCCTTAGGGAGTCAAGCTCAGTGGCTGGGAATTCATGTCCATGGGTCCAAATTCCTGCTGTGGTTTTCCGTCAGGGAGGTGTTGGGTGACTCTCCTGACTCTGCACTAGTTTCCAGTGTTTAAGGGCAACAATAACACGAGCTTCCAACCTTGGACTTCCCACCTGGCCTTCCACAGAGGGTCACTGATTGGCCAAAAATACCTGCCTCCTTGGGAGCAGAAATGTGGGTGTCTCTGAGGGATGTGGGACTGTGTTGAGCAGGCTGCAGCCCGTTTTGGGATCTGCTCCCCGCTCTGGATGTGCCCCCAGGCTCTGCCTGGGCCAGGGGGCATCCTGGGAAGGCAGCAGCCACCCCAAGAATCCCCGTGTCCACAGGGGCTGCCGTGGCCTTCCTTGAGGAGAGAGGCCGCCGGCTGGGCCTGGGCTGTCAGAAAGTGGAGGTGAGCCTGGGGCCCTGCGTGAGGGTGGGGGAAGCAGCCCTGGCACTCCTCATTGCCCTGCACTGACCCTCCCGCCCGCCCCTCTCCAGGTGGCACCTGGCTTTGTGGTGACCGTGCTGACCTGGCCAGGCACCAACCCCAAGCTTTCGTCCATCTTGCTCAACTCTCACACAGATGTGGTACCTGTCTTCAAGGTGTGCATGCCGGGAGGCGGGAAGGATGGGACGTGGTGCAGGGGACAAAGACAAGTCGGGCCCCCGTGCGACCTCGGGGACCCCTGGTGGTCCTGGCACTGACGCCCAACCTCACTCGGCGGCATCACTGCACTCGAGCAGCCGTTGCCCAGAAGCCGCTCCATGCCCAGGGTGGGACGCAGCAATAGGGGTGGCCGTCTGCCGCCCTCTCTGGCCCTCTTCTGTCCCCTACACCGGCCCACCTGGCAGCCCTACGGTGGGCTCCTTGGGCAGGGCCACAGCTGAGCACAGAGAACCAATGACTGACTGGGGACTTGGGGCCCTCTTCCCACCCCTGCCCCCAGGAGTGCTGGAGTCATGACCCCTTTGAGGCCTTCAAGGATGCTGATGGCTACATCTATGCCAGGGGTGCCCAGGACATGAAGTGTGTCACCATCCAGTGAGTGTCCCCCATCCTTATTCCCCCACAGTGTCCCACTGGCCCATTGGAATGACCTAGAACCAGGGCTGTGATTGGAGGACCTCAAGGCCAGGGAACATCTTGACCTCTGACATCGGGCAATAATTGGGGGACAGGGACTTCCCTGAGTCCCCTGCCAGGCTTTGGCAGAGCAGGACCCAGGGCCTGCGGCTCCAGCCTACTGACCCAAGAACCTGGTGGCTCCCTCAGCACCTGGCTTACACCCTCATACTGCCCCTCAGGTACCTGGAGGCTGTGAGGAGGCTGAAGGCTGAGGGCCACCATTTCCCCAGAACCATCCACATGACCTTTGTGCCAGGTAGGAGTGGCTCAGGGATGGAACCTCCAGGGAGTGGGCGGGGGGGGGTGGGTGTTGGGGGGATTTGCCCCTCATCTCACATCCCTCCTGCTTTTACAGATGAGGAGATTGGGGGTCACCAAGGCATGGAGCTGTTTGTACAGCGGCCCGAGTTCAAGGCCCTGAGGGCTGGCTTTGCCCTGGATGAGGGTGAGCAGGGTAGCAGGCCACTGAGTGGCCTGCAGGGGATAAGTAGACCTCAGAGGGGGCTGAGCCACTTCACCCCCTGAATCCCCTTTCCTGCCTCCTCAGGCCTGGCCAACCCCACTGATGCCTTCACTGCCTTCTACAGTGAGCGGAGCCCCTGGTGTGAGTGTGGTTTGGAGGGAGGGTCACTGTGTGGATGGGGAACTAGGCTAGGAGGGAGCCCAGGGCCTCTGCCTCCTGGCCCCTTCCTGCGTGGGCCTCCCCTCCCCGAGCTTCTGGGGGCAGGGACCAGTCCCGCACTGAGCGCTCTGCAAGGACAGAGCCCTGCCAGAGAAGCTTGGAATGAGGGGCAGACCCACCCTGGGACTGAGTGCTTTCCCAGCGTCTCCCATGCTGAAGGCACCCCCTTCCCTGAATCTCCCAGGGGTGCGGGTCACGAGCACCGGGAAGCCTGGCCATGGCTCGAGATTCATTGAGGACACGGCTGCCGAGAAGCTGGTGGGTGGCTCACAGGAAGGGGTCGGGAGCTCCCGAGGCTCCGTCCTGGGGCCTCCCTCACACGCAACCTCACGCCCTCCTAGCACAAGGTCGTGAGTTCCATCCTGGCTTTCCGGGAGAAGGAGAGGCAGAGGTGAGGCAGGCCGGCAGGGGTGGGCGCTGGGAGGCTGTGCCAGACTGGGAGGATGTCCTCGAGCCTGTTTTTTATCTGTTGTCCCCTTGCTGCCTTGTCCCTGCCCCCCCCCCCACTGCAGGCTGCAGTCAAACCCCCACCTGAAGCTGGGGGCCGTGACCTCCGTGAACCTGACTAAGCTAGAGGGCGGTGTGGCCTTTAACGTGGTACCTGCCACCATGAGCGCCAGCTTTGACTTCCGAGTGACACCGGATGTGGACCTGAAGGTGCCATCACCACCTGGGTTTCGAGGAGGGAGCCTGGGTCCTCAATCCTGTCCTGGAGGCTCAGGGAGAGCCTGAGGGTTCAACTGATCTCCCTTCTCATAGGCTTTTGAGGAGCAGCTGCGGGGCTGGTGCCAGGCTGCTGGCCAGGGGGTCACCTTCGAGTTTGCTCAGGTACCGCCCTCTTGTGGGGAGTGTGTCGCTGGAATGTGTGTGCTGGGTGTGCCTGCACGTGTCCGGGCATTGCCGTGGCTCTGAGGGGCGCCTGCTCTTCACCCACATGCACTGGCTGTGGAGGCTGCTGCTGGCACTGGGGACACTACAGGGAGTCAGAGGACTTGCTCAGGCCTCAGGCCTCGCAGCATGAGGGGGAGAGACAGGACCTAAGTCCTTACAGTATTTCTGTGTTAAGTAGAAACATGTGGTCCAGGAAGGGGTGGGCCTCGTGCTCCGAGACCTGTAAGGAGCATTTGACCTGCCTAAGAGGTCTGGGAAGGCCACCTGGGGGAAGGGCGCTTGGGCTGGGTGCAGGAGGGTGGATAGGGAGGGGGCAGATGGAGGGCCCAGACCTGCAGCCTTTGAGCAACTGAGAGAGGGCCTGCCCGTGGCCAGGCTGGCCATCTGGCCATCCGGGCCGGTGTGTGCTGGGCGAGTGGTGGAGGCATGCCCTGTCCTGATCTTGCCATCCTTCCTCCCCCCCAGAAGTGGACGGAGCCCCGAGTGACTTCCATCGATGACTCAGACCCCTGGTGGGCAGCATTTAGTGGGGTCTGCAAGGACATGTGAGCGCACTGGTCCGCCCTCCTTTCCCCGTTCCCTCTCTCTCCCAGCTGCCTCCTTCCACCTTCTGTCGCCCCTTCAGTCCTGCCCTTGCCCTCCTGCCCCCGCACCCCCCGGTTCACCAGGCTCTGCCCCTGCAGGAACCTCACTCTGGAGCCAGAGATCTTCCCTGCCGCCACCGACAGCCGCTATCTCCGCGCGGTGAGCTGTGTGCAGTGGGCTGGGCGGTGGGTGGGCCTGGACGCCGGGCCTCCCCCTGATGGCTCCTCCTCACCCTGCAGGCCGGCATCCCGGCTCTGGGCTTCTCCCCCATGAACCGCACACCTGTGCTGCTACACGACCACGACGAGCGGCTGCACGAGACCGTGTTCCTCCGTGGGGTGGACATATACACACGGCTGCTGCCCGCCCTGGCCAGCGTGCCCGCCCTGCCCGGTGAAGGCTGAGCCCACGCTCCCAGCCTCTGGCCCTGGAGCCTCCACCCTGACCAGTGTCCCTGACCGACAATAAAGTCTGTGTGTAGACAGGGGCTGCTGAAATACTAACAGCAGGGACATTCATGGTGCAGGGACGCTCATTCCTCTGGGGACATGCTGTTACTGTCCCCATGGCTCCAGGCACTGCCCCCCACCCCAGGCTGCTGTGTCCTTCAACTCAGCATGCCCATCCTGCCCCACCCAGCCGTGTCTGTGTCCGGCCACAAGGGCCACCGTGCCTGTTCCATCTCAGGTACGAGGTCAGGGATCCCATTCCCACCGGGCCTGGGAATGTTCCGGCCTGGGTCTAGCTTGCAGGTCCGCAGGGGTCATATCGTGGAACGGCCTCCACGCTCCAGTCCCCACGACTGGCTCTTACAGTCTCACATGCTCCCTGCCCCCAGGTGCCCTGAGTGGTCAGCCAGGGGCTGCAGTTGCAGGGAGGTAGCTCGTGTGGTCACCAACTGACTGCACAAGAGACACAGAGTCCATGGCAACAAGACAGACGCACATAAGAAAAAAGGGCCAATGACAAGAAGCTGTCCACGTGTCAGTCACAACTTTCCCACCACGCTGCCCAGGACCCGAACCAGTGCGCTACCAGGCTACCAGGCTGGGGTTGGGTCACTTGGGGCGTTTGCTTGACATTTCACTCGTGCTAACAAAGGACAGGCATTGGCAGACTCACCTGGTATAGAAAACCCCACATTCGGTTTGGGTGGCGGCACAGGGGCCTCCCCATAACTGGTCACCCCAGGGCGCGTGGGAGCCTGAGGTCAGGAAGGCCTGTTTATAGGGACCAGGCCTGGGAGATGTGGCCTGGTCTTTGCAGCCAAATGAAGCGCAGCCTTGGAGCTGGCCAGGCTGTGTGGTGCATGTGTGTTCATGGAGAGGCAGTGCTTTCTGTCCCAAGGTGACTAGGAGGGGAGACATGCCAGACCGGACCCTACCTCCTTCCTCTTTCAATGGGGTGTGTGCCAATCCACACAATGTCCCCATGGGTCGCGACTGCATGAGGCTGACAGGGCCCCACTAGGAACTGAGCAGCACCTCCCCGGCCAGGGCTGTGAAGTAACTGCCCAACAGGGAGAATGGCCAGTGGCAGATTCCAGTAAATGGTCCCGGTTCCAGGTACAACAGGGCCTGGTGCCCCAGTACCTGTGGCCAAGCCACAAAGCCAGTCCTTTCAGCACCGCCCAGCTGTCAGTGCACAGTCAGGCCAAGGTTTCTGTGTGACAACCAACCAGACCACTCCTACTTCAGCCCACTGGCTGTTGCCGTTTGTTCCTGTTTCCACCCAGAGTCTCTGTCAGTGGACGGTTGAATGCTACCTGCCACCCAGGTGGGCAGGCTGCCCTGGCCTGAGTCACTGGCATACCAGCTCCCTCGCAGACTGCAGGACCTGAAGCAGGGACACCAGTTCTGGGAAGCTGTGGCATTCAAAAGGCCTGGTAGCTGGGCATCTCTGGAGACGGCACTCCTCTGCTGCAGATGGGCAGGCTGGTCAGTCAGCACGGGAGTCCAAGCTGTGGCTGGCAGCAGAGCTGGCCAGGGAAGTGTGGGGTCCTGCCCACCTTGGATGGCAAGTCCTACTCTGGCTTATCCGTCTGGATGTACCTGGTCTCAGCTGCTTCCATAGTTGGGACCAAAATTCCAGAGGCAGCTTTTGCTGTTTTTGCTGCATTGCCCTGCTCATACCTCCCAGGGTCACTAAGACATAAATTCAGGTGGCAAAAGTGCTCAAGACCCCATGGGCTCTGACATGTTTGGCCAGTACTTTTGCTCACAGGCAGTCTCTTTTTGGGCTCCCCAGTCCCATGTGCCCCTTTCTAACTAAGCAATACAATGAGATAAAAGTTCACCAATGTTTCTCCCTCCTCTCTTCCCCTCTAAAATTTTTTTTTTAGATTTTACTTTTGAGAGAGGAAGGAACATAAATATGCAAGAGATACATCAATCGGTTGCCTCTTACACGTCCCCCCGGGGACCCAGCTCACAACCCAGGCACATGTCCTGACTGGGAATTGAACTGGGGACCTTTCGGTTCACAGGCCGGCACTCAACCCACTGAGCCACACCAACCAGGGCTAAAAAGATCTTAAACTTGACTTTCGTTCTTTACTTGGGAAGGTGGGGAGGCACCCAGCTGGTACAGGACCAAACTCTGAAGTCTCCTACGCCAGCAGCATCTGCTGGGGGAGCTGAGAGTACAGGACCCTCAAGCCTTCCCTAACCGATACTGGGTCAGGGTGATTGATTTACCTGACCTTTTCTCTGGGGTGCCTGAGGCAGCTTGTGGGTTTGCCTCCCAGGCTTTTTTTCAAAAGATTCTATTTACTTTCAGAGATGGGAAGGGAGTGAGAAAGAAGCTAGATTGGTTGCCTGTCACAAGCTCCCAGATGGGGAGGACCTGGCCTGCAACCCAGGTATGTGCCCTGACCAGGAATCAAACCTGTGACCTTTAGGTTCGTGGACCAGCGCTCAACTGAGCTTCACTAGACTGGGCTAGGGCTCCTTTCCTGCTCACCTTCTCTAACCTCCGAGTTTCAGCCTTTCCTGCCGTTCACATGTGAAGCCAAGCCTCCCCCAGATCCTCAGGTGTCCTGGCCCACTGCAGGGCTCAGCACAGCAGTAAACGTCCAGTACTACAGGGCACAGGTGGCAAGGACAGGGCCCCCGGGCTGAATCCGGCCTGGCACCTTGTTTCTAGCTAGTGGCAGCACCAAGCTCTCGCTTAACTGTTAAGGAGTAATTACATTTACACAGACCTAGATTACATTCAGCCTTTTGAATGCAATGGTGAGGCTGATGTGGCCCCTGTGAGAACGAGTTTGACAAGCCTGCTGTAAAAGTGGCCTGGTCAGGCCCCTTGAACACTGGGGCAGACCACCCAGTGCACACGCAGTTCTCCAAAAACCTCATTTTTTTTGTCCTCACCCGAGGACAGCCTTTCATTGCTTCTTGAGGCAGACAGAAGCATCCATTGGTTGCCTCCCGTACATGCCTGGACCAGGAATCAAACCAGCAACCTTTCAGTTATGAGACGATGCCCCCACTAACCACCACCTGGCCAGGGTGATCTGCTGTACTTCTGCAGCCTTCAGGGCCCCTGCAGGACGCAGCAATCCCATCTCCATGAGATCTGGCCGCAGTCACACTTCCAAGTCCCTTGTCCATACCGGGGGCCCAAGCCCTGGGGAACCAGCCCGGCACCCAGGAGCAGCCAAGCCTGGAGACTTCAGGCTAGAGTGCAGAGTGCTTCAGCAGAACCCCTTCCCTGAAAGGCCTACAACGCTGTTTGGGATGTCCGCCTTTCCTCACCAGTCTGCCACCAACCACTCTTCACTAGGTCCCCTTCTTTCATCCCAGCGACCCACTTCCCCTGCTGCCCAACCTCACACACCCAACCAGCCAGAGGATGAACTCTCCCACAGAAAATGGAGGTACCGCCCCCATCCCGTCCCAGGATCAGACACAGGCTGACAGACAGACCCTGCCTCAGGTTTATTTGCACAAACACCACAGGAGGACCCCAGCCCCGGGGGCACACCAGTCCTTCTGTCCTCACGTCGGCAGATAGAGGCCTCTACTATGGAGCCTTCGCAGGGGCCTGGGCACCTTTGGGAGCCTGAGCCGGAGCCACGGCTGCACCTGCAGCCTGGGGCTTGGTCTGGGGCTTGGTCTGGGACTTGGTCTGGGGCTTGGTCTGGGGCTTGGTCTGGGGCTTGGTCTGGGACTTGGTCTGGGACTTGGTTTGGGACTTGGTTTGGGGCTTGGTTTGGGGCTTGGTCTGGGCCTTGGCCTTTGGCCGGCAGAGCCGGAGACCCTTGGCAATGCGGGCACGAGCACGTTTCCCAAGCTTGGGGTGAGCAATGTAAGCAAGTCGACTGAGCTTGCGGCTGCTGCCCTTTGGGATCGTGGGCTTCACCTCCTTGGACTTGACCAGGGCCTTGATAGCCTCAGCACGTGCGCTCATGGCCTTGGCGTTGTTGGCCTGCATCTTCTTTAAGCCCTTCTTGTTGTGCTTCTTGGCAAAGCGCATGTTCCTCAGGAACTTGGGGTCCACCTGGAAGGCAGGAAAGGCATAGGTGCCTGTAAGCACAGCATGTGGGAGCCCCCAAGTCACCCGTGGTGCCCCTCTCCACAGTGGTACCCAGGAGACTTGTCGACCTTAAATGCTGAAATAACGAGCCCCTGGAACTCACCCACAGAGACACTAGTATACCGCCTCGGGAGCCAACACTCCCCTACAAATGCTGTACACGGACCAGATCTTCAGGGCCGTGTGCCCAGAGCCCAGCGGGGCTCAAGTGCCAGTGCAGAAGAGATGACACGACGGCCACCCTTCCTCAGCCCCCAGGCGGTAGAGCTTCCATTTCCCACAGCAAGGCCACCCCGCCCCCTTCTAGGAAGGCGTTAACTAACTACCCAACCTGGCACAGCAGACTCACAGTAGATGAGGCAAAGCAACAGACCCACACACAGAAATCAAGGCTCAGAGGTCTGGCAATCCGCCCCGCAGCTCACAGGCCAGGGGTATGGAGAGAGGACTCAGCCCTCCGCTCCCACAGCTCCTGCCTTCTCAGCGCATCCTCAGAGCCCCCTGGCACAGGCAAGGAAGCTGTTCCCAAGCTCAGCGCTGAGCCAGACGGCTCCTGAGATAGGTGGCACACGCTGACAAAGCTGTTCTGCTCTTAAATGCTCAGGGCGGGCAAGGGAGGTGGTAAAACTGCCCTCGAGAGGCAGGTCACACTTAACCAGGGGATACATCCAGGGCTGGGAAAGGCCAAAGTAAAGCTTCACTGTGGGTCTGGTAGAACCGAGAAAAGCTCCAGGAGCGGCCCTGGTGGGGCAGCTGCAGGCACACACACTTACCCCCTTGAGAGATTCGTATCTTTGCGATCGGGGTTTCTTGATGCCGTTTCTGTGCCATTTTCGGGCTGTGGGGGCGGGAGGGGGTGGGGAGGGTTAGATGAAAATGTTTCTCCTAATAGTCCCCTCAACATGACAGCTGCCAAGCCTGGGAGAGTCATTACTTCCCAAAGCAGGTTTTTTTGAGATCCCAGAAATCCAGCATCACTGACTGCAAAGCACTGTGGGTACCTCAGTGGACCCCTGACTTCTAAATCTATAACCCCAAAGATAATTCTGGCTAAAACCAAAGTCAGCCCCAGGGCCACAGCAGCATAGTGCTCCCTTGCCCTGCCCCAGTCTCCGCAATCCTTGCCAGGGTCTGCGGCTCAGACGGAGCTGGGCCAGAGGAACTTACACTGGTTGTGCGTGGTGTGGTTCTTGGACTTGGCCATCTCTGCACCTGGAGGACGAGACTGGCAATCAGGGCTGCGGGCTCGCGTCGGGGCCTCCCTCCACCGCCCCGGTCAGGAAGAACGCGAGGCCAGAAGCCAGGAGGCTGCAGCAAGATGCCTGGCATCTGGGGCCCCCACCCGCCCAACCCGCCCCGCCTCCAATCCCCGCAAACTCCAGCAATGGTGCCCCCAAACCAACATCCCCCTGCCACAAGGTTGCGCTCTCCAGAATTCCGAGTTCTCCCCCTCCCTCCGATCTGCTCAGCAGCCAACGAACACCACCCCCGCCTCGCGGCCTCCGCTCCCCACAACCAGCAGCCGGTCTCCCTGTCCTCTCCGAGGCTAGCGCCCCGCCGCTGTTCGGGGATGGCGGATGGCTCCGGATATCGCAAGGCCAATACTCACTCAAGCCCGGGACACTCCAAACGCCTGAGACCGGAAGAGAAAGAAGGAAGCTGAGGTGCAGCACGGGAAATAGGTCGCGGAGGCCGGAAGGTCCTACTGAAAAAGCTTCCCCCAGCTCCAGGAAGAAAGGTTCCTAAGGCCGAGAGGGCACTAGTCAGATTAGAAGGCGGTACTACGAGTCTGGCCCGGCCCTTCTGAGTCTCGCCTTCTCCTTCCCCACCCTCATTCCTCCTGGACAACTTTCTCGGGCCCTGGTCTCATCCAAGACCTAAAGGAGAAGGGAGTATTTCGGGGATGTGTAGGCGGGAAGTGACAGATTCCCGTTTTTGAAAACCACCCCTGCGGGGGAGAGGCTGCCTGGTGTGGCTGAGTGGACTGAACACCAGCCCGCTAACGGAACGGTCGCTGACTCGGTTCCTGGTCCAGGCTCGTGTTTGGGTGAGGGCCAGGTCTCCGAGAGGCAACCCATGGATGTTCTCTCCTTCTCTTTCACCCTCCTTTCCCCTCTCTCTAAAAATAAACAGATAAGCCCTGGCTGGTGTGGCTCAGTGGATTGAGTGCCTGTGAACCAAAGGGTTGAGGGTTCGATTCTCAGGGCACACGCCTGGGTTGCAGGCCAGGTCCCCAGTAGGGGGGCGCTCCAGAGGCAACCACACATTGATGTTTCTCTTCCTCCCTTCCCCTCTTTCAAAAAATAAATAAAATAAAAATAAATAGATAAAATCTTTTTTTAAAAAAAGTACCCCTGGCATGGAGAGTATACTGTAGGGGTGCCGAGAAGGGAAGGGAGGGCTGAGAGGAGGGGGCGGGGTACAGATACCGTGGGAGCGCGATAGCACGAGGAGAGGCTCAAATAAGGAAGGGAAGAGAATAGGCTGGACTTGGTGTGAAGCTGAGGTAGGCCAAGGTGGTCCCCAAGTTTTTGGCTTGAACATCTGGGTGAGTGGTGGTGCTGTTTATGGAAATAGGGGAGGCCGGGGAAAAGACAAAGGTTTTGTTGCTTTGTCTTTGGGGGTGAGTCACTGACCCAGATGTTTCTTTTTAGGTGTCTTATATGTGATATACCTATTGGACATCCAGCATGAGTAAGCATTGCCTCCTAACAACTCTGTTACCCTCTCTCCACCTCTTCTAGCTACAGTTCATTCTCCACACAGCAGTGGGGCCTCCAAGCACTTTTTAAGACAAAACAGATCTTGTCCTGTAAAGTCTGCAAGTCGCCTTGCATTGGAGATAAAGTCTTTACCTCTCCTAACCATGGCAACCATTCACTTCTCTCCACACCCACGGGCTTCCTTCTTTCCTGCTAAGCTTGTTCCCACTCCAGCGCCTTTGCACCTGCTACCCCTCCACATGGCCCACCTTTCCCCTACTCATTGGATGCTGTGCTTTCTTGGAGAGGCCTCCCTAGGCCAGCCTAGCTAGAAGAGAGACCCTCTGCCCCATCTCCCCAGCCACTCTGTGTCTCCTCAATCTGTTTGCCTCCTTCACAGAACATTCCCAGACTCTAATTATGTTCTTTGTTTACTTGTGGGTGTGTCCATTGTCACAGGTGCTGTGAGTTCAGGACTGGCTTGGTCGCCTTCACTTTCTCATTGCCTGGCACAGTACTTGATGTACAACAGGAACTTAATAGACACCTGCAGAAGGGACATGCCTTGGCCAGGCAGGTTCATGGAGAGACAGAAATAGGCTGCACAGAGTTTGGGAGTGAAGGGGAAGGAAGATGTGGAGGCAGGATGTGCAGATGACCCTTATGGGAGCATTCCTGAGCCAGGGGAGAGAAATCTGGCAGGTGTGAGTTAAGAGAAGCGGGGGCAGGCTCAGATGCTGATGGGGTGGCCCGGTGCCAAGAAAGAAACAGCTGAGTCCAGCTCTTGGCTCTGGCCAAGTCTGTACCACAGAGGGTGACACGTGGGGCCAGATCCCACCTGGCCTTGAGATGGGGCGAGAGCTGCTCATTCACAGAAGGTGGGAGCATGTCAACCCTAGAGAGAGGGTTTGTTCTTCTCCGCTTTTGTATCAGAGACTCCTCTGACATCTGGTGGTGTTTACTGACCTCTCCTCTCTTCTTTTTGAAAAGATTTTATTTATTTTTAGAGAGAGTGGAAGTGAGGGAGAGAAACATCAGTGTGTGGTTTCCTCTCACATGCACCCCAACTGGGGACCTGGCCTGCAACCCAAGCATGAGCCCTGCCCCGGAATTGAACCTGTGACCTTTCGGTTTGTGGGCTGATGCACAACCCACTGAGCCACATGGGCCAGGGCTATTGATCCCTTTCAGAATAAGGGTTTTAAATATGTAAAATAAATGGGGATTACAAAGGATTTTCATGTACAGGAGAAAGTGTCCACAAATTATGACTGAAAAAATAAAATCAGGTTGCAGAAGAGCTTGTATAATAAAGTTTCATTTATGAGGAGAGGAAGAGGGGAAGGAAGGAAAAAAGAGAAAGTTATCCTTTACATGTGACTGGTCCTACCATCATCCCCACTTTGAAGAGCATGGCAGTGCTCCAGATCATGTTCCCCTTTGGCCCCTGGCCAAGTCCCCTCAGCTCCTCACTCTTGTCACTGCTCCCCCCCACCCCCACCCTTTGCCTGGGAGCTAAGGTTGCAGCCCGGGCCTACTCTGCAGCATCCAATGGTGCTGCACGTCCATCACCCTGCTCTGAATCTGCCTCCTCTGGGTTATCGGAGTCAGAACGTTTCACCAGAGACAGAGGGCCTGACACAAGGGGTGTGCAGGCTGCGGTCGAATCACTGGAGACAGAGGTTGCAATACGGGAGGGGTTGGGGGAGAGTTGGCAAATAAACGAAGCTCACTTTCCTCCAGGACAGGGATCCGCAGCTCCTGGGTGAAGGAAAGGTGGTGGCAGCTGGGAAGGGCACGGACAGTCCAGGTTGAGGCTTGCAGGTGCAGCCAACTGGGGGATGGCTCACAGCTCAGGCCTCTGGTCTTCCCTGGGAGTGGAGGGGTGCACACGCCTGGCCCAGGGGTGATGCAGCATCCCCAGCCAGGAGTGTGAGCCTGTGGCCCACACGGGGGCAGCATTGGATCGGGGATGGAGTGAGAGTGCCCCACCGCAGGAAGCCCTCGATATTTGTGGGGGTCTCCTCACTTCCCGCTTCGCCCACCCTCCCTCCATGTACCTACCTAAGGCTCCAGCCCCCGCCTTCCCATTCTCAGTAGGTTCTCTGGGGCAGGTTGGGTCTCCCCTGTGGGGTGAGGTGTCTTCCCCTAGAAAGGGCTCAGGGCAGGGACGGACAGTGAAGGGACAGTGAAGCCTGTGGGAACTGCTGGTGCATCTCTTAAGGGACTATGTCTGTTAGGAGTTAAAGGAGCAGGGTTTTTAAGGAGGAAAGAGAAAGAGACGGAGAGAAACATCAGTGTGTGGTTGCCTCTTGCATGCCCCCTACCAGGGACCCGATCCACAATCCAGAGTGTGCCCTGACTGGGAATCCAATCAGCAACCCTTTAGTTCACAGGCCAGCAGGCAATCCATGAGCCACACCAGCCAGGGTTAAAGGAGCAGGTTTTGACATCAGAGACTTGGGTGTACATTCTGACACCAGCATGGTGACTTCAGATCCTACCTTGATACTGGGTGGCTGTCGCTCACTCAAGGCTCACCTGTAGGAGGAAGATTAGGGCACTACCCACTTAGCAGCAAGTGGTGAGGGTCTGGGACCGTCTGCACCAAACACTCACCTGGCCCTGGCCCACAGTTTCTGTCGCACCTGGCAGCCCTCCCTGAAGGAGAGTTGAACCAGCCAAAAAGCCAGGCAGGCAATATGGGGTCCTTCTCCACCCCCCAAATCTCCCCGAGGCTGCCCACCCCCAAGATGCCCTGTCCAGGGGGATGGGAGAGTGGGGTGTCCAGAGGATGCTCTGCTCACTGTGGGCAGGGATGGTTGGGGACAGGGCCAAGAGGGGGGCAGAGGAGCAGCTGCTGAGTATGGCAGTGAAGGGCATGTGGGGACGTCCCCCCCAACAACCCGGCCCCAGCGCAGGAAGCCAGCCGGTGAGAGGCCCTGGTGCTGGCTCGGCCGGCTCAGCGCCGGCTGCCTGCCTGGCACCGGGCCCTGGCAGCGCTGGTTTTAATCGATCCTTTTCCGCAAGCAGCTCCTGAAGACGCGGGGGTGGCTTCCCCTTGACTTGAGCTCCTGGAGGATGCAGCTTCGCTAAAAATAACGAATTGCTATGCTCCCACCCTGTCATGGGGGCGGGGCCGGGGGGCTGTGGGGGCGGAGGAGGGGAACTTTGCCTCAGCGGGAAAGGGATTCCCTGGGAGGAGACCGGAAAAGAGGCTTGGAGGAGGAAGGGGTGCAGGGCCCTTTCTCACCACTTCTCTCCAGGCCTTCCCACTGAGGACAGGGTTTCGGAGCAGAGCCAGGGTCAAGGCTGGCCTGGACCCTGGACTCGAAGCGTGGCGGGAGACCAGCCTGGCTGTGGTGGTGGGCTCCGTCCAGCATGCCTCCTTTTGGGAGGACACCCCCACAGACACTCAGGGCGGGTGCCCCTTGTCCTGCGCTGTTGAACGCAAGCGGTGGGCCAGGCAGGGGCTCAGATCTGGATCCCTATCCCCACGTCTCCCTTCCCCACCACGTGCCACCAAGTCCTGACTCCTCATCTGAACACCGTGTGACTGCAAAATTAAGCACGATCCTTGGGCACGCTGACGCCCTCCCCCAACCCACCTCCTCCATCTGCCTGGAGAGGCAGCGTCAGCTCCCTGTCACCCTCTTGGTGCAGGGCTCTGAGGGCCCTTCCTTCGACCACCTGTCAGAGCAGAGTAGGGGCTGCGGCTGGCCCTGGAGGCCCTGGGCCAGGTCCTCAGCAGGTGCATGTTGTCAGAGGGCCAGTTGCATTTACAGAAGGTCAAAGGTGATAAACCGAGATTCCTGATGCACTGTGGGTGAAGGGCCAGGACCAGCCAGGACGGGGTTCCTGTGGTGACTTCTATCTCCTGCTCCTCAGCTCAAGGCCCAAGCCTGCCACACCTTTGGCACAGCCCTGGCCCTCTGAGGTGCCACCTGCCCCCAGCTGGGCCCCCAGCCCAGGAGTGAGAAATGGCCATGACTCCCACATTTTTGGTAGCAGTGAGGGTACCTGCTCAAGGGTCAGGCTGAGCCTGGTTCGAGGCCTGGTACTTCCACATAAGGATGTGTGATCTCGGGCAAGGGACTGCACACCCACCTCGACAGAAAGGATGATGATGGCCCTTCCCTCAGAGCTTTGGTCAAGCTGGGGAGGGTGAACACTGGAGGCCACCCAGCACAGACCCTGGCAGGAAGCCCACCACGATCACCACCTGTGAGATGGCATGGTGCCATGCTCTACAGACTGTAAAGTGAGGTGCCCACAGTCATCGGGATTCTTGGAACTGGAAGGGGGTGTTGCTGGCACTTAGCCCCTCCACCAGGAGAGGACAATTTTCCAGTCCTGTCCTTGGGATGCAGGCCTCAACATGCCAGGCTGTGATCCCTGATCACAGGGGAGCCTGTGGTCCACTGGCCGGAGAGCTGCCAGGACCCTGTGGGCCACAGGCACCAACCTCACAGGCTCAGCTCATGTCACCATCTCCTGGGAACAGGCTGTCCTCAGTGTAGCTCTGAGAAGGAGCCAAGAAGGTGTTGCCCACCCCAGTGACCTCCTCCTAGCCAGGATGTGTACTTGGCCATGTCCAGTGGATGCTTTGGGCTGAGAGTGTGGCCTGGAATAGCCTCCCAGGCAGCTGGCCCCTGGTGGGAGGCAGGGGAGGAGAAGGCAGGTTCACCCTTGAGAAGGGACAGTGGAAAAGGCTGCTTTGGAACCCCGTTTCACCAGCCCGACTAGATATGAATGGCTCTCTTCCACACACAGCCGAGATCTCAGGGTGCAGCCGCCTGGCCCCTGCCAGATCTGCCCTGCCCCAACCCAGGGGTCAGCATGGGGAGAAGCTGTGCTAGGTGCCTGGGGCTCTGAGTGCCCATCCTGGTGTTGTCAGTGCCCCTGGGGTATCATCTTCCCTCTCCAGACCTCAGTTTCCCCTACAGAAGAACCAGGGATACACAGTAGCCGCCATTGTGAGCATCCACAATGCCTGGGGACAGTGCCTACGATTTTGTTTTCATATAATCTCACCGTGTGCCTGAATCTGCACGAGAACGTTGAGGCTTCAGGAGAAAGGGGCTGCAGAGGTCACAGGGCCGGCCCATGGCCCCGAGGCAAGTGGTACCTGGGCCTGACTGACTCTACCCTGCTCAGGGAGGCATGAGGAAGCTAGCTGGGGACAGTGGCCTCTGGGCTCTGACTCTCGTCTGCCCTTTGCCCCGCCCCCACCGGCCAGAGGCTGGCCTCCGAAGGTCTCCCACAAGAAGGTTCTGATGCTCACATTCCCTCACTGCGTCTTGGTGGCAGCGGTGAGATGGGAGGGGCCCCTTTCCATCTTCCTCTCCACTCTCCACTGTGCTCTCCGCCCAGCTCTGGACCCTGGAGGCGACATCGAACGGCAGGATTCTCTTGGCCCAGACAGGGTGATCCTCCTTCAGCTCTTCCCTCACCCCTGGTCAGGGCCAGAGACAATCAGGCCAGCCTGGCACCTGGGGGCCCAGGCTGCCTGGGGGCAGCCAGAGGTTGGGGTTCAGAGGGGGGTTCAGATCCCCTTACGTCCTCAAGGGGATCCTGGCTGAGTGATCAGCCTGGGCTCAGGGTAAGGCAGGCAGCATGTGGAGCCCAGGACCCAGGCTCAAGTTCTACATCTGCTACCAACTGGCAAGGGGACTTGGACAGGTCACTCAGCTGTCCATCCAGCCACCCACCCATCTGCTGTCCGTCCGACCTGCATTACGAGGTCTCCTCTGTGTGTCAGGCACTGGGCCAGCCTCCATGAGGGGCTGCCAGTGGTCAGAAAGGTGTACACACGTGAGCAGCGTAGTAAAAACAGGAGGATGTTGAGCTGGGCTTCCCCGGGGCCTGGGAGCCTGGGGCTGTGAGAACAGCGCCCATCGGCTGCACAGGGCACCGCCTGCTCTCCTGAATGATGAGCCAAACTGGGCACAGAGGTGGTGGGCAGTCAGGGCCACAGGGCTGACTGCCCTTGTGTGTGCCCACGTGTGAGTGTGCCACGGCGCTCTGACTCTCTGGGGAGCAGGTGGCAGGAGTCTGGAGGCCCTGCATCCCTCCAGTAATCGCCACACAGCAAATGAATGTGCTCAGGAGGGAATACCTGGGTGGCCATGGCCGTGAAGGTCGGGGGGCACAGGGCAACTGTGCAGTGATTGTCAGTAGCCTGGACCAGTGGGGAGGCACGGATGTGTCCCAACGTGTCTCAGAGGCAGGTCATCGCCTCTGGGGGGCTTTCCAGGGCCACCCTAGCCAGACCAGGCCCTGTGGGTGTGCTTTGCCCAGGTCTGGTGTCCCTTCTGCGAGGGGGGACATCCCAGGGATAGGCCCCAACCCCCAGCATCCTCTGGTGTTCGCGTCTTCTTTGCCATTTCTACTCCTGAATGAAGTCCAGGTCTTATTCCCTGGAGGAGCCAGGCAGAAGGGGAAGCCGGCCACTTCACCACCCCTCACACCTCTTGGACCCCCTTTCGGAGTCCTTGTCCCTCCCTCAGAAGTCCACCCATCCCCTTGGGCTCTGGGCTCCAGACTTCCATCTTTTCTTTTGCAGAGCTGCCTGTAGCAGGAGAGACAGCAGGCAGGAAGGGTCCAGCACTGGGGAAGGTGGGCTTCAGGGGAGGGTCCCTGGCAGACACCCCCTGCCTCAGCTCTCTGTGTCTGAGGTGCAGCTGGGGATGGAGGTAAGGTGGCGGTGGGGCGGAGGCAGTGGCTGGTCCTCTGTCCAAATTCAGGTCACTGCCAGCCTGCTCAGCAGCCGTCGGTAATTAGGGACCAGCAGGATGTGGGCAGGCTGGTGGCAGGAGGCCTAATTGTCTGATTTTTCAGGTAATTAACGGGAGGCTGTCTGGCCTGTCCCCACGGGGCCCAGCATCCGCCACCCCATCCCCTGGGCAGTCCCAGCCGCCTAATGAGGCCAATTACCGAGTGGTGCCCGGGCACTCATTAGCCACCCGGAAAGGTCGAGTGGGAAAGGCCCGGGGGTGAGGCTCAGCCAACTGGGTGGAGGCTGGGCCACCCTCAACAGGGGTGGGAAATGCTGGCTGTCAGTCTCCGCTGCTGCCCATGGCGGGGAGGGGGGTGGCACCCCACCTCCGGGACCACCCTTCTTGCCTCTCCTCTCAGGTGAGCAGCTTCAGGCCAGATCCTTCCGATGCCACGTCCCAGCTTTGTGGCCTCAGGTGCGTCACCTGACCCTCTGTTTCCTGAATCAGAGATGATGGCCATCAAATGGCCGAGGCTCCATGGGCACCCAGCACACAGGCTCACCCTCTTCCTACAGTGCTGACCCCTTTATCTCCCTTGGGAGGAGAAGGAGGTCCTGAGGGGTTGGGCCTGCGGTCACCAGGCTGCCCAGGGCCCACTCTGCAGGGCACCTGGAGTCTGAGGGCAGCGGGGACCACCCTCTTGATTCACCCCCCAGGACACCAGCAGTGGGCCTGGGTCCTGGGAGGGGACCACCAAGACCATCATGTCAGGGAGGGCTTGTCCAGGAGCGACCGGACCTTTGGGACACCTGAGCTGAGTGGAAGTGGGGAAGCAGGGCAGGACATCTCCAGGAAACGGGGATTTTGGAGACTGTGGTAGAGCTGGAGGGACCCCTCCAGATGCTCCGGGACACGCAGACGAAGTCACACCAGCACCCAGCCTGCTGTCCGGGGCAGGAACCCGTCCTTCCTGGGCCACTCCACGGACCTCCTGCCCGGGGAGCTGGGGGATCACGGTGCCTTCAGACGCTGGGTTTTTTTGGCTTCTGTGGCTCCTCTTAAGAATTCTGTGACCTAATTCTGCGCTGACGAATCGCATGCTGTCCTGGCCCCTGTCATCATCAGCTAATGCTCCTTTTGGTCCCTCTGGCAGCCTGGAATCTAGGTCAAGGGTTTCCAAACTGTGTCCCCCAGAGCCTGGTGTGGGAGCAGGAGGGGAAGGCCCCTGCCCTTCCAGCAGAGCAGCTGGACTGGGCTCTGGGATAAAACATCAGTAGCCTCTCCTGTGTGTCGGGCCGGGTGCCAGGCATGAGCAGCAAGGGGTTTGGGGGGCCGCCTCCACAACTGCATTCTGTCCTCACGACACCCCAAGAGAAAGGTAGCGTCACATTCCGCTTACCAACGAGGATGCTGAGGCTCCTGGAGGCCGAGGCTGAGCAGTGTGGCCCAGTCTCACTGCTTGCGGGAAAGATGGCCGGGACTGGGACCTGGGACCCACTCTGAGCTAGCAGGCACGCGCATTCCACAGCTAGAAAGAACACAATGAGCAGGAGTTGGGGGATGCCCCGTGGGTCGCCATCTGTGTCCTCTGGCTTGGGCTGTGTGGGCATGCCGGCCTCTCTGCCCCAGAGGAGTGTGTTCCCAGCCCAGGCTACCCAGGGCCCCCGCACCCTGCCAGGTGGCATCCCTGTGCACGAGGGTCCATCTGCCCGTCTGTGTTTTCTCCCTCCCTCCTGCCATGGGCTCTGCTTCTCCTGCGGTTGGTCCAAACCAGCGAGATCCAGCCCAGAGAGAGCGTATGTTTCCAGCCTCTGCTCACCACTCTGCTGCGTCGCCCGGTGTGTTCATGCGCCTCGTGTTGGCACACTCCAAACCCAGGACCGGGGTGGCTGAGTGTGTGTGGGCTGTTCTTGGGGCCTCCTCCAGGTGGGATCCAGGGTGAGTCCAGGCCTGGGGTTCAGGCAGGGAAGGGGGTCCAGTCTCGCTAGGCCTGGGGCTGGCTTGGGAGGCAGCATGGGGTGGGAGTCATGGGGTGTGGCCCAGGTTCCACCTGGGCCCAAGGCTTGAGCCTTCAGGTGGAGCTGGGGTCCCAGGTCAGAGGGGCGGGTTTAGGTCTTGTCCAGCGGTCAGAGGTCCAGACTCGGCTTGGAGTCAGGGGTCTGAGGGCAGGGCCTCTTGCTCAGAACCTGATAAGGATGGAAGCCCACCTCAGTCTGGGGTCAGGGCCAGGACCAGGCTGAGGTAGGATCAGAGGTCAAAGGTGAGGGTCAGCCTTCGTATTCCCTGGAAGTGAGTTGCAGCAGGACCTGAGGCAGGGGGGTGCCTGTGATACGCCCCCAGGGACTGAACATAACTATGACAAGGACTGGGAGCAGAGCTGGAGCCCAAAGCCACCAGGGCAGGGACGAGGGCCTCGGCTGCTGGGCTGTGACACCTGGGTGACCCTGGCACCGCTTCCATCTGCATCTTGTTCCATCAGCGTGGCCTCTGTCTGCCCTTGAGAACGTGGGCTCAGGGTGGGCCGATGACCTCACGTGGCGTGGGGGAGGGGGTAGTCGAGGCAGGGATGTGGGACTCCTGGTGTGGACTCATGTCCTTTCCCTGCCTCCATGGCGTAGGGGTAGGGCTCAGGGGCAGAACGGCACCATCCTGGTCCCCAGTCACTGCCCAGGCCACTCCCCAAGCTGCCTCTGCGAGGTGGCTATGCAGCCCACCTACGAGTGTGCAGCGCTGTCCTGGGCTCCCTTCCAGGCCTTAGCTCTGCCAGCCGGGCTTCTGACTCTCCTCCTTCCGGGGCCCAGCGTGGACAGGTATTTGGGGACAAGCCCACAGAGCAGCCAGCGGGGGAGCTGGGGGTGGAGCAGGCCAGCAGGAACAAGGCACAGGGTGCTAGGGAAGAAGCTTATCACAGGCCTCTCTGTTCTCATCTCCCCCGGGCCCTGGTCATGGGCCAGCCTCAGGCCACTCACCCACCACTGGTGCCCTGATCCCGAGGCCCCCCTTCCACAGGGGGCTGTGAGAGTCTCGGTCACCTCCTCCAGCTGAGCTATTAATACCCAGCCCGCCCCACGCACCCTTGCTGGGAGGACACCGAGTTCCTCAGGGGCTAAAAATGGTCTGCAGTGGGGGTGGGCAGGCTCTCTCCTTCCCTTCTGGTCAGAGGAGCCTGGAAGGGGGCCGGAGCCAGAGTGGGGGTACCCAGGGCAATAGCCCTGGGGATCTCGGGTAGGAGCAAGGAGGCACTCGGCCAGTACAATCCCAGATGCTCCAAGACCCAAGGAGGAGCACTCAGCCCCGATGGGGGTGGGGTGGGGGGACCACTGTCCAGTTGCCCTGGCTCTGCACCTCCACCCTGCAGACCCTAGCTGGGTCTGCCCCAGGCTGCAATGGGGCTGGGGGCTGGGGGACGCTGTCTCCTCTTCCCAGGGGAGTCCTCGAGGGGTCCATTTGGAGGCTCTGTGGGGTCTGGGCCTCCCAAAGCATGGCCACATGGGTTTGAGTATTCTCTGAGGCGGGGACACTGGCAGTCCGTTCTAGAGATGTGGAAACGGAGGCTCGGCCGTCTGGAACACAAGCCTGAGCTGGGTGGGTCCAGGATTTTAGACTCCAAACCCTACCCTGGATCGTTCCGTCATTACAAAAGGAGGTTTTGTGGTTTGTTTGGGGAACCCATGAAGCAGGTGCTTCACTCAGCGTCCCAGTCAGCCAAGCGCCCCAGGGCCGCTGGGGTGGCTGGGCCAGGAAGGAGCAGCCTGCACACCCCCCCTGCACCCGTGACCCCTCCCAGGGGACAGCGTCCGCTTCCTTCCCACTTCCTGGGGCTCAAGGGCACATCCTGGGAGCCTGTGCCGGTCATCTGGGCTCAAGGCCACCAAAGGCCACCTGCTTCCTACTGTCTGTCCCTCCTTTCCCTTGACAGATGCTCCAGGACCTAAACGCAGGGCCCAGCAGAGTGCAGATGTGGCCGGGAGTGTCCAGACGAGAGCGTCTGAGCGGTCAGCCCCGAGGCCCCTGGGCTGGAAATCCCGACAGCTGCCTGGCTCACAGGTCCTGGGCAAAGGGCCCTGGCCCAGGGCAGGCGGCGGCCGAGTCAGGTGTCCGGAGGAGTTGGGGGAGGTGGTGGCTGGAGCCAGGGGCAGTCTGCCCATGGTTAGCAAGGCTGTCCGCACCTCCTGAGCTGCCAGGGCAGAGCAGGCCCGGCGGCTGGGGCCTGGCCCTGCCTGGCCCCAAGTGTCTGAGGGGATACAGTCCCCGTCCTGGAGGTCTGGGGGCAGAAGTATAGTCCAGTCCGAGGCTAAGAGACCTGCCCAAGAAATCCAAAGAGGGGGACAGATCCTTAGCCTTGAGAGCTGCTAGAGGGGGGTGTATTTCCTAATGGCTGGTGGGGAGTAGGGTGTGGGGGTTTGTCCCACAACAGAGAAGGCTGCCCAGTATTCTGGTCTCGGTGGAGCTCTGGATCTGCCTCCCCCAACACACAGGTAATTACACAAGCAGCCAGGGGGCGGGTGGCTCTCCAGCACCCAGCTGGAGTCCTCTGGCCTCAGGCCAATGACACAAACCGCTCCAGGGCCACACTTCCCTGTCCAGGAAAGGCATGGCCTAGCCTCTGACTGGGTCTTCCTCTGGTTCCCTGGCCGGACCAGCACCTCCAGACAGGGCTAGAGCTCCGGCCACCCCTCTTTGCTCAGCCCCCCCGCCCCCACTCTGTGTCCCTGTCTCCTCTCTGAGTCTAACTCCACCCTTTGGTCTCTGACTCTCTCTGACCCTCTGTCTGTCCTGCTCTCTCTGGTCCAGTCTCAGGTTATCTCAGCCTTTCTGGCCCTGTGGCTCCAGGACCCCATCCTGGTGGTGTCTTCTCTCCCATGAGACACCTGCTCAGCCATCTGCTCCGACACCTGCTCACGGGCCCCATGAGGCACTCAGACAGCACCTGTAGTCTCGACCCTGGCCCAAGTCCAGGGGGACTGCTGTCACTCCGCAGGCAGGCAGGGGGCCTGCCTGAGGGCCGAGTGCTTGCCGTCCCTGGAGGATCTGACAGCCCTGGGCCCTCCCTCTGCTTCAGCCTCTGGCTGCAGGCCTCCCCCAGCTCCCAACTCCCAGCACTGTGGGCTTCATTCTGCACCCATCACGGGTGGCTGGCGGCTCTGTGACCCTGAGATTCTGTCAAGTTCTGAACTTCGGTTTCCTCTCATACAGAGTGGGGCCGACAGGGTCTGCTTCGGCAGGTGTCGGAGGATGAAGTGTCGGCACACTTGGCTGGGCTCTTGGCACTGTGCCCGGCACATGGGAGTTCTCAGCAAGGTCCCCATGACTGTGACTGGGACGATAATTCCCCACAGTCTCCAGGGACACAATGGGTGGGTTGGGGGCTGGGCTGAGCCCTGTGTCCCACACCCGACACCCCGACGGCTGGGACCTTCCTGTCCTCAGAGTCAGGAAGAACTGCACACTGTGAAGCTCACCAAATTAATTACAGCTGGCTTGGGGGTATATTTTTTAAGACAATTTTCCAGGGGGAAAAACACGCAGGAGCTATAATTAGTTGGGAAGAGGAAAGAAGGGCGAGCGTGTGAATCACCAGCCCCGGTGACAGACGGTTAGAGCCGAGCAGAAGTCGGGGGGCAGGGGAAGCAGCTAGGGTATGGGTGCAGCCCCAGGCAGGCTGGGGACCTCAAACTTCACCTGTCACCCCAAAGCCTTTATACCTCCCCCAAGACCCTGTCACCCATCCCCTTGTCAAGGTCCCAGCTTGTCAGCCTCCCTGTACCTCCTGGCTGCTGTGACTGTTCCCCCGGCCTACTGCCGTGGTCCCAAGGCCCATGCCTTGCAGCTCAGGTGAGGAGGGAGGCCCGGCAGAGGGTTTGCATTGCCAGGGACTTGGCGACCCCCTAGCCCGCCTCGTGTAGTCATTCACCTGCTCCTCGACACCGGAGTGCTGAGGGGGCGGGGCCTCAAACCAGCAGCTATGCTGAGCCAGACCCTGGGCTGGGCGCTGGGCCCCTGAGGCTACCGTGAGCAGGCCCCATTCTCACTGAGCCCATGTCCTGCTGGGGGTGTCACAAAGCGGGAGGCACGGGACATGGGACGCAGAAGCAGCTCTTCGTCCAGCCTGGTGGTCATACAGGGCTTCAGGGGGAAGAGGTAAAAGGTGTTCAAAGTCTAGAAAGGCCCGACAGCCCGTCCTGCTGGGGCTGGGCTCAGGCAGCAGCGGGCACCAGGGTAGGGGTGGCTGGGGAGTGAAGCCCCTGGGGAGGTCACGCAGCATCTGTCTCCTCAGGGTTTCTACCATGCAGCTGGGAGGGCGAGGCTTGGTACCCTGGGGAACTGTTCGCCATGTGGCCCTGGTGCTTTCGGGCCCACACCAGTTCTTTGTGATGTTTGGGTCCCACTGACCCAAGGTCACCCCCCGTCTGGGCAGTCAGTGCCGAGGAAGCTGGACCCCAGGCTTGTCCCTCCCCCCTACTCCCCTGGCATGGGCTTGCCCCTGTGTTCCCTAGAGGGCCCCGCCCAGGCCTGAGGGCCTTCCCTGGAGCTGAGGCCCCAGGTCCCCAGGGAGGGGACACTTCCTTCCCTGAGAGTATGGCATCATTCAGCACACAGAGCCCCCTCCCAGCCCCAGGCCAAACTAGCCTCCCAAATCACAGGCTTCCTGTCCTTCCTGCTGGGGACCTGGAGGGAGAACAGAGGCCCAGCTCCTCTCCTGGGAGGAGCCCACCTGCTGTTCACAAACTATGGGACCATGTTCAGAAAGGATTCTGGGCACAAACACCCTCCTGTCTTGGGGTACAGAGATCCCCTAGTCCCAGGCCCCAGACCAGCATCCAGGCTTACGATTGTGTCCTCCTGGGGTTTGACAATGAGCTTAGAACCAGAAGGTCTAGTCTAGGCCAGCCCAGAGTTCTGAGGACATTTTGGGGATCATTTACTCAATCAACAAACACTTTCTAGGCACATGATCAGTGCCAGGCCCTGAGACACTGAGTAGCAATGGAAGTGACAGACACATGACCAGGAGGGTCAGGAAAGAGTGGGCAGGCTGGTGGCAGGGGGTACACAAGGGGCTGTGGGAACCCCTGGTGAGGTCAGGGAGAGCTTCCTGGAGGAAGGGGTATACAAGCTGAATTCCAAAGGATGAAGGTGCTCTTAGCCAGGGAAGAGAGGAGAAAACCATTCCGAGAGGAAAGGAGAGCAGGTGTGAAGGCCAGGAGCAGAGAGCAAGGGGTGGGCATCGAGAAGGGGGTGGGGTGCTGGTTCCTTCAGACTCGGGGCCTGGCCAGCATGTCGAGGGGACTGGATTTCCTCAGGGGCACAAGGGGGTGGGGAGGCGGCGAGCAGGGCAGTGGGGGAGGGTGGGGTGTGTGTGCAGAAGCAGAGCTGGGCCCATAGCCCTACCTGAGGTCTCCTGGTACATAAAAAAATGGTAGAGGGGTGCACAGAGGAGGCCACCCTTCCAGACGTCCTCAGGCCTTTGGAGAAATCATCCAGTTTCCTGCGAGGAAAATATAGGGGCATACTGATATCTCCGTGTACCCTGGAACTGAGGTGACTTCCCAGGCTTTTTGCTGATTGGTTTGGGACTTTTTGTGTACTTGTTTTTGAAGAAAATTGTTATAGATGTTGAGAATAAACACAATTATTGTGCAGTACCGAGTGCGGAGAATGAAAGGCAAGCTTTTCTCCCCTGAGCTCAGCCATTCTATGTCACCGATGAGGCCGTGAGTTTGGGGGGTAGACAACACAGCCCAGGGACAGGAAGGGGTGGCTTTTGGGGCTCAGGGGAGCAAGGGGTGCTGAGTGGGGCTTCTTGCAGCCACGTGGAGGAGAGGACCAGGGAGCTCCTCCAGCTTCTGGTCTTGCTTGCACACCCCTGAGATGGACGGCCCTCTGCTTCCCTACCGTCCGGTGAGTGCGCAGCACAGCTGCTGGGCAGCCCTTCCTGGGAAGGGGGAGGCGCTGCTGCCCTCCAGCAACCCCCCAGCCCTCTCCCCAGGGCTCTCTGCATTGTAATCTCTACTCTACCCTTGACCATTTGTCTTCACCTCCTCTGCCTGAGGCGAGGCTGGGGCCAGGATGGACTGTGTTGGGCAGAGCCCTGGGCTTCTGCTGCCTGCATGGCCCTGGGTCTGACCTTTCCCATGAGGGTAGTACCTAATATTCTGTGCCTGATGGCGGGGAGGGGCACAGACATTCCTCAGCTGGCGGCCAGCGTGGGAGTGTGAGGAGAGGACCCACCTGCTTCCTGGACACCTGGCCTGCTGTCCAGCACATCCCACATGGCCCAGCCTGGCTGAGGACGTGAGCCAGTGGGCAGGACCCGACAGGCTGTTCCATGGGCATCAATGCACAGGCGGCTGGCCCTTTGGATCAGGGTGCTCCTTTGCTCAGCAGGTTTCTGTGTAGCCCCTGCCATGGGTCTGGCCCTGTGATGGCCACTGTGCCCTCAGAAATGAATCAGACACAGACCTGATCCCTGCCCACGGTCTGAATGGGCACAGGGGTGACAGCAGGGAACAAAAGCCCCTGCATCCTTGGCTGTCCCAGCAAACTCGGCTCCAGATTTTGGGAGCAAAATCCTACGCAATCCACCTTCCACCCCACAGCGGCAGGGGGCCCTCTTGAGGTCCCCTGTGGGCCCCACCCCTGCTTCTTGGCCTGCATGGCTGCCCACCCCCCAGCCCCCTGGTCCCCCGGCCCTCGGCCCCCATCCTCTCCAGACCTCAACCCCCTCCCTCCACTGACCTGCACTGAACACTCTCTGGGTCTAATGGTCTCTCTGGCCACCTGCCCTTTTCCCATGTCGTCCTCTCCCCCTGGAAAATGACCTCTTCCTTTCCACTTGCTAACCCTGACTCAGCCTTCGAGTCTGCTTTCCTAGCCTCCAGACCATGTCAGACCCCGGTCCCTGTGTCTGTAGCCCCCCCCACTCTGCTCCTCAAGGTGACAGCAACAGCCACGACACCGCCCACGTCTTGGGAGCCACCTTAGCACCAAACAATGAAACATATTTGGATCAAAAACCTAGAGTATCAAAGATGCATGGGGAGCCAAGATTTACTCATCAACAGATATGCCTTTAGTGCCCACTGCGTGCCAGGGGTGGCTGAGCCACTGTGGAACTGACTGTGGACAGACGGACAGACTGTGCCCGTATCAGCGTCAGAACAGACGGACTGCCTGTGCTCAGGCTGGGATGGGGAGGAAAGCAGGATCAACTGAAGACTGACCCCCGGCCTTGGGCTAAAGGGAAGGGAAGACACCACTTCCTGGGCGACGTGTGACTACCGGGCCTCTGAGCTCAGCCGCTCCCCACAGAGGCCTGGGCTGACCCTGCCCTTGGAGGCTCCTGCCTTCCGCTGGGCACCTGGGCTGGTCACTCTGGCTCTGGGGGCCAGTGTCCAAGCCGCTGTTAGGGCTGGGAAGGGACAGGCTTGCCACCTGCTCTGCCGTACCCAGCCCTCCCACAGGGATGCCACTGTGACTGTGAAATCCAGCCCCCTGCCAGGTCCTGTCCAGGTTCGTCTGGGGTCCTGTGCAGGTCACAGCACAGAGCAGCCCCTCCCTGCCACCAGGTCAAGGCCCGGTGTATCCTGGTATGGGTGTGTGTCCCGGTGGGGTAGGCAGCGGGGGGGTGGCTCTGGGAGAAAATGATGAGTGTCCTGTGAGAACAAGTCCTTGCCTTCCCCTCAGGGTCCCCAAGACAGGGCCAGAGCCCCTGAGAGCCTGAGGCAGGAGGGTGACTGGCAGTGAGCCTGCTGGCGTCCCTGGGCCCAGAGCCCTCTCCCCACCCGGCAAGACTCAGGCCAGTGGCCCGGCCAGCGTGACAAGGCCCGAGTCCTCAGCTGGCTGTGCCCTGCTGGCAGGGAGGTCTCTGAAGGACACACAGCTCTTCCTCTGTCAGGACAGTGGGCCATTTATCAGGGAGATAAGCAGTGGCCAGAGGGCAGCACTGGCGGAAGGAGCTGTCTGCCAGAGATAACCTCCGGTCACTCGGGGGCAACAGAGCGCAAAGGGCTTGTGTCCCCACCTTGGGCCACCCAGGCCCTGCCCCAGACCCTGCTGGGATACCCTGCCCGACCCCTGTTGACCTCAGGTGTCTCACCTCACAGAAATGGGGCAGTCTCTGGAACGAGGAAGTCCTGCTTCACTGGGGCACCAAGCGCGCCTCCCGGGGGTGTCCAACCTGCTGAAGTGGCCCCAGATGGCTGTGAATGCGGCCCAACACAAAATGGTAAACTTATGTAAAACATTATTAGAATTTTTTTTGTGATTATGTGTCCCAGTGTATTTAATATGTGACCCGAGACAACTCCTCTTCTAGTGTGGCCCAGAGATACCATAAAGTGGGACCCTGGAAACCTTGGCAATTCTGCCTCACCATTACAGATGGAGAAACTGAGGCCCAGGGAAGCGGCCTTTGGGCTGCTCTTGTCAGAGGGAGCCAGCACAGGATCCTGATTCTGCCCTGGGCCCCCTGCCCAGTGTGGGAGGGGAAAGCCATGCAGGGCTGCCGTGCCGGGCCCTGGCCATGTCCGGGCACTTGCCTGCGTGGCCCCAGTCCTGTCCCCTCTCCCCGTGGACCAGACACCGCGTTGTCCTCCTTTCCCAGGTGGAGGTTCCCGGAGCCCGGACAGGCCCCGGCCCCACCCCTCGTTTCTGCCGCTCGAGGCAGCACTGCCCCACGTGCCCGCTGCCATCGCTCTGCCAGAGAACAGGGAGTGTGTCAGCCTCGAGGAGCCTCAGTCTCTTCTCGGTAAGGCAGGAGCTTGACGCCCGTCTCGTGGGACTGTGACAAGCATGGGAGCATGTGGTGGATAGGCAGACGAAGCACTTGCTGCGGGCTGTGGAGAGCAAAGTCGCATGAAAGGGACCGTGCCTGTTCCCAGCCTGCCCGCCCTGCCCCTCCGACCTTCTGAGGTCCTGCTCTGACATCCCTCATTTTCTCGGAGAGGAATCTTGGGCTTTGTACGGCTAGCCCCATGCCCAAGGTCGCACGGCTGTGGGTGGCAGAGCCGGGGCTCGGCCTGGCTGGCCTGTACCTTCAGGCACTGCTCCACCACGAGGGCCTGCTCTGCACACACACAGAGGCCCTGGGGCCCTCAGCAGAGGACGGCCTGTTTGTACAGGGTTTTCTGTGCCGCCTCTCAGGACTGCTGAACCCATAGGGTGCCAGGCACGTCTGCATGGCTCTGGGCCCAGGTGGGTGAGCCCCCTGCCCCGAGAACTGCCCTCCTGGGGGGGGCTATACCTGAAGCCACCCCTTCTCTCGCTGTGGGGTCCCTGAGGTAGCAGCACATGCCAAGTGAGAGGCACGCGGCCTGGCCTGGAGCCCAGAGGTGCCGGGCAAGCGGACTCTGCAGCTCCACTTCAGAATTCCAGGCACATCCCATGGCTGTGGCAGAGGCTGTGTGGCTGGGAGAAGCCAGAGCAGAAACTCCCCCAGCACCTGTCGCAGCGCCCTCGCCCTCGGGGGGCAGGGCGCCCAGGGGGCCCCCACCCCTGTCTGCACCCCGCTCTCATGCCTCCCAGGGCTCCCACCCTGCTGTCTGCGTGGCTCCCAGCCCTCGCCCCTGCAAGCCTCTACTCTGTCGCCCCGAAGATGGGGAGGATGATCCCATCCCAGGAGGGTGAAATCAGGTGACATGTGCTAGGACAGAGCTTGGCGCACAGGGAAGCGGGAGGATCCATGACTCGGGTAGCCCGTGAGCTCCTGGGAGGCAGGGACGCCTTAGCATCCCCAGCCCACAGTGCTGGCAGACCGATGGTCGGGTCGCTCCTTGTCCAGCAGTTTCTGTTTCTGTTTCTTGGCCCCATGTGCAGCACAGGCCAGAGGGTCCACTCCCCTCTGGTGGGAAAAGCCAAGGATTTGCAGGCAGCAGGGTCTGCAGGTCAGGGAGGAACAAATGACCCCTGAGGGCTGTCCAGCCCTAACCTTCCCAGAGCCTGGACCAGTAGGGGAGGAGGTGGCCATGCCCGTGTCTGGGTGTCCCAGACTAACACTGCGGAGTGGAGGAGGGACAGGTCTGTGGAGTGGGGTGTGCTCTCACGGTGCCTGCTAGGCCTCCTGGAGAAGAGCCTCAGCCTCCCACCTTCCCTGAACTCTTGGAAAGGCAGCACTGTGGTGGGCAAAGCAGACCCCTCCCCCACCTAATCAGGGTCTGCAGGGAGGGTAGAGGCTTCAGGGGTTGAAATCTGAGCAGACTCCCTGGAGGAGGGGGCTCTGAGATGGGGAGAGAGAAGGCCTGAGTCCCAGAGAGGAGAGGGGAGGACAGGGAAGGGCTACAGATGGAGCACAGGTCCAAGCAGTGGGTGGGCACGACCAGAGTATTGCTTCCTGTGGGAGCAGACAGTCCCGCTGGACGCCAGTTTTGGGGACAGAGAGGAGCCAGGGCCCATGGCTTCTGGGTCACAGACCCAGGTCCTGCTTCTAGACACAGCACCCTGACACCCCCACCCTGAGCACGAGCAGGGCAGCTTCTGGAAGGACAGTTTTCTTCCCACAGCTTGCAGACCTGCTGCACCCCCCACCTGGAGTCCCAGAAAGGGCTTTGTCTGCCACGCCCCCAAAAGTTCCTAGACCCCACACTCACCCCAGCTGGAGGGCACCGGAGGGGCCGTCCTGTGACTAAGGGGGGTCTGCTCCATTGGGAGAGGTCATCGGGGCATGTTAGAAGACAGGATTCAGGCCACTGGAAGATCTTGTGACCAGGTAGCCACGTGTGCTGAGGGTGGACCGTGGGGTGTCAGAGGGGCAAAGGCCAGGCGGTGGGGGCCCTGCACTGCACGGAGGGGAGATGGAGGGACTCCCCTCGGAATCCCAGCCAGCTTCCCTCGGGCCGGGCCGACCGGTCTACTTTCCTTCAAGGGGTGATTTTCTGAGGGCAGATTCCCAGGGACGGGACTGCAGGGTTAAAGGTTATGCATATTTTTAGGCCTTTTGACTCAAGTTGCCAAATGGCCTCCAGAAAGCTTCTCTGGGTCCCACGCCCTTGGTGGAGTGTGAGGCAGTTATGGGGGGAGCTGCCCCACCCCCACTCTGGAAGCTCGGTGATACCTGGGCCTGGGACAAGGCCGCCTGGGTCCCCCAGGGAGAAGGACTCACCTGCATGGGCCTCGAGGCTCATGGCCTCACCCCGCCCCTTCCCCCCCTGGGGATACAGCCGTGTGCAGGCCAGGCCAGCCCTGCCCTCCCGGAGTCTCCTGGGGGGCCTTCGAAGCCCTGATGGGCAGGGTGGGGGTGTAGCTTAGGTTAGGGCGACTCCCCAGAAGGGACAATGCCGGCGGCTGGAGGAGGCAGCTGGCTGGGGACAGAAGGCAGAGTTGTGGGGAGCCTTAGGGTAGCCTGTCCTTCAGCCTTTCTGGGGCCTCTGACTGAGGAAGAAGCACCGCCATTCCAGCCCTCCTGCCTAGATGAGGCCTGGAGTTTGGGGGGCCCCTCATCCAATCCAGGGTGGCTTCCGCTCCCACACACAGTACAATGCGAACCTGGTAGAGGAGGCCAGGAAGCACGTGTGAAGGCCTCAGCTTTGAGCAGCAGCTGCTGGCCCCAGGCACTCAGGAGACAGGATCCTCCGGGGAGTGGAGCATGGCTGAGGCCCCAGGAGCCCCTCACCCAGAGTCCAGGCTCGGGTCACAGCACGCAGAGCCCTGCTCTCAGAGGAGAGGTGCCTGAGACCACTGCCCTTGAAAGCGTGACCCTCTCTCTCTCTGCCCTCTGTCCTCTGAGACTGGGCCCCAGAGTGCAGTGGCTCCCAACTCTGCTCCTCTACCCACATGCAGGGTCACCACACTGTGTCCCGGTGGTCAAGGCTGCCTTTGCCCCCCCTCGGTCCTCCAGCTGGGGCGCACTCAGCAGTGTGGCTGCTTGGACAGTGCCTGACGGTGCGTCCTGGGGGTGGAGGCCCTTGGACCCCCCCCCACCCGCAGGCCAGGGCCAGCAGGGCACTGAGGGGTGTCTGAGAGCACCTGTACCCCACCCAGCTGCCCAACCCAATAACTGCCCCCAACGGGGCCAGCAGCCCCCCCCCCCACACCCATGCTTCTGGGAGCCCAGACGAGGTGGTACAGGGCAGGCAGGCTCGGGGGAGCCTGGGGCTGGTGTTTCCTGCCCACAGTGCCAGGCTCCAGTCCCCTGAAGGGCGGTTCTCTGGTCTGAGTCAGAGGAAGTGAGGCAGGGACAGCGGACGGTGCGAGTGCGGCGCCTCTGGGCCAGCAGGGCTGGGAGGACGGGCAGCAGCAGCGGGACACAGGGAGCGGTGCCCCGAAGCTACGCACAACAGCCAGCCTACGCCTCGGGACCCGGCAGCTCACCCCGAGTCCCAGCGGTGACAGCCCCAGCCTCCAGCTCCCTCCCACCCACTGCAGAGCCTCTGCCCTGCCGCTCACCTGCTGTGCGTCTTCGACTGGCCGCCTTGCCCCATGCACCTCAGGGCTCTCACCTGTGAAGCCGGACGGCTGAGGAACCCGTATGCCCCTGGCTCCCCCGCCCCAGCATCAGGAGACCGCCTTTCCTGTCTGGCCCTCGCTGGGAGTCCAGACAAGAGAGCCCAACAGGGCAGAGCTATCACCTTCCGCAGGCAGAAGCGCTGACCCAGGCCCACGGGGCGGGGCCCTCCCGAGCCGGCCGTGCAGACTGTTCGCTGTGCAGCTGTGCCCAGCGGCGACCCCCAGCCCCTTGGCCTTGGCTGAGCTCTCTGGGCAGGGCCCAGCCAACCAAGCCACCTGCCCTTTAGCGGGTGGTGACTCATCAACCCCATGACCGCCTGCAGGTCATGGCCCTGGGCACCTGCCACCAGGCCCCCGTCCTGCCCACAGCCCCTGCTTCCTGCTTCGTGACACCCACATGCCCAGGCTTCTGCCTGACCCAGCTCTGCCCAAGGGGGTAGGAGGTGCGGCCTCTACCTTGGACCCCAGACTGGAGCCACCCTCTCTCTCTTGGAAAGCCCCAGCGCACCCTGCCCAAATGGCCAATGGAGGAAGCGTGGGGCTCAGGGTCCCCACTGCCAGCCCATATTATGGAAGGTGGCGGAGGCAGGCCGTGTGCAAGGGGGGGTCAGTCTGGGTAGATCCCTACCCTCTCAGCCTCTGCAAGCAGCCAGGCGCTCGTGGAGGGGCAAAGAGGGCCTTGAGCTGGCTCATACCTCGGAAGGCCACCAGGAGCAGAGGCTAGGCAGGGGCCTGGAGAGGACTGGGCTAAGGGGCCTCCTCTGCTTCCCCCACCCCTTGGGCCAGGCCCCCCCTCCACCTCTGCTTTCATGGGGACCGGCAATGGCCGGAGGCAGGAGCTCGAGTGGAAAGCCTTACTCCTCAGGGTTGTAGCCAGGAGTGGAGCTGGGGAGGCCACCCCACCCGGCCCCTTCCCGCAGACAGAGAGACTGAGGCTGGGGCGGGGAAGGATGGGGAGGGGGCAGAGCTTGCATCCTCATTGTGGACCCAGTTCAGGCTGCGCCCAGCAGGGAAGGTTGAAGAGGGCCAGAAGGGTCTCTGGGACAAACGCGGCCTGACCAGATGGGGAGAGGTGCCTGCTCTGGCGGGGCTGAGCAGGAGGCCTCTGTGCCCGTGCTGGGTTGGGTGGGGGCCGCAGGGCTCTGGCAGGCGGGCGGGCTGTTGATCCAGCCGGACAACGATGAAACAGCCCCTTTGTCCTTCGGCGCCAAAGTTGCTGTGACTGGAGGAGGCGTGACATGAAAGGGTCCTTGTTCCCACTTGGGCAGCCACTCAGAAGCTGGAGGACCAGCCCAGGGCAGGCTTCGTGCCAAGGCTGCGGCCCTGCCTGCTGCCCACAGCAGTCAGAGTAGCCTGGGTTCCCGGCTCCCGCCCACGGCCAGTGCCCCCTTCCTGGGGCAGCCCAAGTGCAGGGATCCACCCGCCGTGGTGCCCTGTCCCCCCGCCCGAGCTCCCCACTCTCCAGTCTGGCTTCAGGGTATTGCAGAGTCTGAATGGGGAGCCCCTGTGTTAGGGCCAGGCTCTGCTCTGTACACACGTGTGAACCTCGGAGGCACAGTGCCTACAAGGGCATAGGGAGCTTGGTGGGTAAAGCAGGTACTTTGTCCTGGGGCAAGGAAATAAGGGGTGGGATTGATGTGTCAGCATTCCCCTTAGGAGGCTGGAGCCTCAGGAAACTTCCCCCACCTTGTGGACGAGGGAAGAGAGGCCCAGAGGGCCCAGGCCACACAGCACTGGCAGGTCTGCCGATTCCCAGGTTAGACCGCCCCTCCCACAAGCCCCCTCACCCAACAGACCTCCATTCTCTCTAGACACATGAAGCCCCCTCTTTGCCAGCTCCCACCCGGCTCCTGCCCCTCTGACATACCCTGCCCTGAGCAGCTGCCCCCTGAGACCTTTCCAAAGCCCAAACCTGATTAGGTTCCTCTTCGGCCTCAAGCCTGCTGTGGCCTCCCATGTCCAGACAAAGTCCAAGCTCTGTGCCACCTGCCGTTCCAGGCCTTCTGGGGTCTCCCCGGTGAAGCCTGCTCCTCCTTCCTGGGTCCAGTCTCCACTCCTTTGCTCCCACACATCCTGTACCCACTCCGGGAGGCTAGGCAGGGGTCACCAGGAGAGGCCCATCCAGGCCAGGGCTCAAGCCCCCTCCTCCCCACTGGTGGCCTGGATGGCTCTGGCGCCTACAACTGCCCTCCACACCCCACCCCACCCCTCCCCACACCCCTCCACAGCTCCCGTCCCTCTCCCCACACCTGGCACCAAGCTCAGCCTGACCCAGGCTAATTAAACCCTCCCCCAGCCCCGAGGAGGCTCTGGCTCCAGCTCCAGCTTTTTTCCCTGAAGGGATGGAGCTAATTAACCGAGAGGGCTTAATTAATCAATTAGCGTGGCCTCCAGACCCCTCCACTTAGCAGTGGCAGTGGCAGATATTTATAAACAGGAGCTGCCAGACCCTTCCCCGGACCCCAAGGGGAGGCAGGCAGTTATGGCGGGCACAGAGGCAGTGGGCAGGGTGGCCGGCGCCCCTCCTGGGCACCACCCAGGCCTGAGCAGGTGCAGAATCAGCAAAACCTGGGCACGTGAGCACTCACAGTGCGGCATGTACTCTGGGACACACACAACAGCTCCATGAGCACCGGTCACAGGCCTGACATCCAGAGCTGGGCACGTGCCCAGAGGTGACCCAGCCAGTGGCCAGGGGGTTGATGATGCCTGGCTGGATCCAGCATCCTGGCCAGCAAGGCCTCTGGGGGATGGGGCTGTGCAGAGAAGGCACCAGAGCCCCGGATGGAGGAGGAGGGTGGGAAGGCTTCCTGGAGGAAGAGACATTTGAGCTAGACAGAGCTAGCCACTTGCAGGAGGTGGTAGGTGGTGCCCAGAATCTGAGGGGGAGAGAAGAGCTTGGGCAAAGGCCTGGAGGCAGGAGGTTCTTCGCTGAAAGATGCCCCCTCCTCTGGGAGGCCTCCCAGAGCCCTTTACCTGTCGGAACAAATGTCCCTGAGTCTCTGCCCCTGTAGCCCGTACACTCGAGGACAGCCTTGACCCAACATTCCCTTCCAAGCCACACCCCTACCACACGGCTGCCAGCTTCCCTGTCTGGTCCAGGGGTACAGCCCAATCCCTTAAAAAAAGGGGGCTGTAACTCTCTCCCTCCAGGTGTTGCTTTCCTGGGGATGGAGCCCAGGTGGTGTCCAGACTAGGGGGGAGTCACGGGCTCCGAGGCTCAGAGCCCCCTCCACCGGCCTCTCAGGCCCTGGGGAAGTGAGTTGAGACGGGGCTGCAGAGGCCGCCAGACCTGTGCCGGGTCCCAGCCCCGCCCCTTCCCGGCTTTACTGCTCTCTGTCTGCTGGTCGGGGCAGCCCAGCCCCTCCCTCCCAGGGCTGCAGGGAGGGTGACAGGAATTCTCCACATCCAGCCGGCAGGACTCGGGCCCGAGCTCTGGGGTGTGTGTGACTATTGCTGTTCCGTGTGTGCACATGGTACTATTACTCTTCTCTGTGTGTTATCAGTTACGTGTGTGTTGTTATTCTCGTGTGTTGTCACTGCTGGTACACGTGCGCTGTTGCTGTTACATGCATGTGATATTACAGCTACATGTGTGATGCTGTTACTCCTGTGTTATCACTACTGGTACACGTGTGTTGTTACTGTTATGTGTATGTGGCATTACTGTTACATGTGTGTTGTTATTGCTGTTATGTGTGTTTATTGGTGTTACATGTTTATTATTGGTACTCACATGTGTTATTACCATTACACGTGTGTGCATGTATTACTGTTGTGTGTGTTATCATTACTGTTACACATGTGTGCGCATGGTGTTGTCACTGGTGTGTGTGTGCGTGTGTTATCATCACTCTGACTGCAATCGGAGTGGCCAGAAGGTCAGACAGGTCAGCAGCATTTCCAGGCAGGGCTGCCACAAGGGGCATCTCCGTGTCCGCTACAGCGACAGCCTAACGGAAGGACCAAGGGCCCTGCTTCCCTTTTGGTAACCAACTGGGACAATGGAGCCCGGGTGTGTGCCCCAGAAACGCCACCTCTGGACACTAGGGCCTGACCTGCAAAGATCGCTCCACTCAGAGTCGCAGACCAGGGGCAGTGATGGGCCGGGGAAGAACGCAGGCAGCCTGAATGCCTGGTGACCAGGGAGGGGTCGTGGTGTCCAGCTGCCCTCCTGCCTGGCAACAGGGGAGAGGGCTTCAGGGACCTGGCTCTGGGACCTGAGGACAGCATGACCCGACCTTTGCTGCTCCCACTCCCCCAACAGGAGCCCCACCCACTGCCCCAGGCTAGGCTCCCTGCCCAGGAGAAGGGCAGCGGCCTCTAGCCTGCCTCGGTTCAGGCTCACCTAGGTAGGGGGCCGAGGATGGGCAAGCAATGGAGGAAGGCCAAGCAAAGACACAGAATGAGAGGGGGCAGACGGAGGTCCAGCCCGGCCAGCAGCCCTAAGAGGACTCCTCGAACCCACGCTCGGACCGTCCCCAGACGGGTCAGCAGCAGAGAGGTGTGCCAGGGCCACTGTGACCAGGGGCTAGGGCTCACCTGGGGCCCCTCTGGCCCATCGGGGCTCTAAATTTCTCTGAGTATCGGGACCAAGGACTCCTGCGGGGGAGTTCCCTGGGCAGGTGATGCAAGGACAAGTGTCCCAAAGGGGCCAGGTCTAGCCTCCCCAGCCAGGCCACCAGCCCTGGACTCCAGCCTCCTGCCCTCAGGCAGCACTGGCTCCCAGGTTACAATGCCAGGCTGTCCAGCCCTTGGGACAGAGCTGGGCCCCAGGTACGGGGACCAGGTCCCTCAGGGCCATTGCTCTTACTGCTTGCCTGTGCGAACGGGGAACCTGAGGACTGCATGGGGAGGACGCTGCCCAAGCTCACAGGGCAAAGCAGCAGTGGCCGCCCGGCCACGGAGGAGCTGGTCACAGGTAAATGAGCACCAGCAGGAATCCCGCTCCCAAGGCCTCTGCTTCCTCCTGTAGGAGCCACGGTTCTCATCCCGGTTGCACTGATGAGGAAACCGAGGCTCGGAGAGCGGACAGCTGGGCTGTGCTCTCCTGGGAAAGTCTCCAGGAGGAGAGAGGACCATGGTGGCCTGGCTTCTCTCTGGGTGTTTGGCACGTGGGTGCACAGGGAGGGGTGGGGGCAGGTGAGTGGGGACTCCCTCTCCAGTGGCCAGGGCGCCACCATGAACCCACAGAGGCCCTGGCTAAGACTCACCGTCCTCCTCAGCTCAGTGGCTGGCCTTCTGGCCATGGAGTCAGGCAAGCTGGGGCCCTCTGCTAGCACACAAGCCCCGCCTCCCAGAGGCTCCTGCCCTGCTGGTCCTCCTCTCCCCTGGCCCTCCCGTGCCGGAGGCCAGTGCCCACCGTTCACCTGAAGGGACCATCCTGGCCTCCTCACTGTCCCCTGTCCTGCACACTTCCCCTCAGGCTGTTCTCCACTTAGCAGCAGGGGATCTTTCTAGTGATAGCCAGACCCAGCCAGCCCTGACCGCTGGACTATGGCCCCATCCCTCCCCGGTCCATCCAGGCCTGGAGAAGGGGCCGCAGCTACTCCTTTGCCTGCAGTAGGGGCAGCAGGATCTGGGTCAGAGGAGAGGGTGTGGGTGTGGAGGGGCCGAGGGGGATGCGCAGGCGCCAGCCCCTGCAGGTGTGCGGCGGGCAGCCCCGGGGAATGGCTGGCTGCCTGAACAAAGTTCCGGCAGTGGCTGGCATCCTGTGTGGCCTGTCAGGGCTTATCTGGCCCAGCCAGAGACAATGGGACTGAGGCCCCATCTTCCCTCTGGAGCATGGTGACGATGGTCTTTCACAGCCATGCCCGGGAGGAGGTGACCTCACTCAGGCCGCGCCCTGACGACGGGAGGCTGGAGTCAGAGGCAGGCGGCTCCTCTATCCCTGGGAGACCTGCATGGGCTTGTTCATTCTCAGAAATGAGGGGCTGTGTGGGTGGGTGCAGTGCGTGGCCACGCGTGTATCCCTGGTCCTTCCCAGGACTGAGGCAGGAGGCCCCCAGCCCAATGGAGGAGGGAGGACATGGGGAAGCCTCACTCTATGCTGTCTCACGTTGTGACACCCCTCTGCACCCCGCTCTCCCCGCCTGCACGGGCTGAGGGCAGCAGGTGGACTCTGACCAGCCCCTGGACTCGGGTCTGCTGGGCACTGGGCGTCAGGTGGGGTGATCCCAGCAGGCCTCTAGGGGGCAGTGAGAGGGCTGTGCCCAGGTGAGGCCCAGAACAAGCAGGGTCATTGTATCAAGGTCAGACCAGACACCCCTCCATGCTACCCAGGTTCCTGGGTGCCCAGAGTTACGTTGGCATCCTCCCTCCAGACACACCTGGGCCTCCCTCAGGCTCTGTGGCTTCGGTGAAAGGGCTGCTGTTGCCGGCACACCTGCGCAGACACAGAAGGTGGCCCAGCACAGACAGGGTCAGGGCAGGCCTGAGTGTGCCAGGCAGTGGCAGCCGCCGGGGAGGGGCTGGGGACATCTCGGGCTTGCTGCCTGCTGCCTGCCCCCACCTGCCCCTTCCGGAGGGATGGCTGTGTTTGTGCTCTAGGAGGGGCCACAGGGGTGGCGGCTCTCCTAAGGGCTACTCCCCAGGCTCCAAGCAAGGGCCGCCCTAAGGAAATATTCCCATCTGTTGTGGTCTCCTCATCACCTCCTGGAAGGTGACTGCTCCATGGTGCTGCAAGCCCCTTCTCGTGTCCAGCTTAGTCACTGCTGCTGTGGCACCTGATTCATTTATCGGAGGACAAGGGAGGGCCCCACCACCCTGCATGACATCATTGAGCTTCCCTCGGGCATGCGCCCACTCCTGGGCTGGCCCAGCCAGCGCCGGAAATGGCTGTGGTCTTAGCCAGAGGTGTCCTGGGCTGCACAGGGCCCATGGAGGGACAGCAGAGCCAGAAGAAGTGGGGCACAAGCTCCGAGACGACCATGAGCCAGATGAGAGGGACCCTGAAGAAGCGAGAGGCTGGGCCCCACGGCGAGAACAGCAGTCCGGAGTAGGCGTGGCCTAGCCCCAGGTCCAGGTGAGCTGCCCAGCCACAATCTGGCCCTCTGTTCCCACCCGACAGGAGCCTCAGTGAGGCACAGAGCTGAGGTGCAGATTTCCACAGTGAAGACACCAAGGGTCAGAGAGGCTACCCGGCCTGGCAAGGGCCCTGTAGGGGTGGCCTTGCTCCTGAGGGCTGCCTCCCTCCATCCTGTGCTGGGGCACGCTGGCACTGCCAGGCACTTACTCAGCCCGCCCAGGCCCAGCCCCCGGCCGGCGCCCAAGGGCTTCCCCAACCCCGGCCCAGGGTAGTGAGAGGGAACAAAGACCCAGTCTCTGCCTGCCCAGCCTCCCGCCCCCTTGCCCGCCCCTGGCACAGAAGGACCGGGCCCCGAGGAAGCCCAAGAGCAAAAGTAGCCCCAAACCCTCTGCCAACACTGCAAGCACCCTCTCCACCTCCCTCAGGCCTGCTGGCCGCACAGCAGGTCCCCCCTTCCGAGCGGGAGGGGTGAAGTGCCTGCAACCCCACAGCTGGGACTCAGACCCAGGCCCCTTTGCTTATAGCGCCTGCCTTCTACCCTCCTCCTGTGCTCGGAGGTGTGGACAGTCTGGTCCGGGTCACTCTAGGCAGAGACGGGGCAGGGACAGAGCCTGGACAGCCCAAGAGGCAAGTCCTGGGAAAGGGGCCAGGTGGCCCTCGCCCTTCCAGCCCTGCCTACTGACCTACCTGCCACTCCAGGGCCAGTCCAGGGCTGGCCACGAGGAAAGGATCAAGTCACATGAGAGGCAGAGATGGGAAAACTGAGTCAGAACCCATGCCTCCTAGTCCCTGGCTGGGGTCACTCAATCCAACTACAGATGAAGGAGCCCAAGTCCCCTCCAAAGCCTCCGTGTCCCTGTCTGTAACACAGGGCTGCCAGCCACTGGGGGCCTCACACCCCCAGGATCCTTCCCTGCTCCCGAACCTCCCAGGGCTAGCAAGGAGCCCCCAGAGGGACTGCGTGGGTGCCAGCTCCCCCCAGGAGCCCAGGCCGACCAGAAAGTGAACACAGAGCACACTGGGTGGGTGCACGCAACCGGCCCCACTCATCAGAGATGGAAACGGGCTCAGGCTGAGGGGCCTGTCAGGGGCACCTTGCTCCCAAGGAGCAAAGCAGGCTGACCTCTCCCTGACCAGGTTCCATGTCCCACTAGTGTCCCAGAGGCTGCAGGGGTGGGAGGGAGAGTGAAAAATGTGTGCCCACCCACGGGAGCGAGAGAAAGGCCAGGGCCCCGGGGCTGTGGGGGACAGAGTGCTGCAGCGCCCTGGGCCTGGGCTGGGCGATGTCTAAGCAGCCAGCCTCCAGTGGCTCTCAGCCTTGGGAGCTCAGTCCACCAAATCTCTCCAAGCTCCTTCTGTCCACCAGTCAGCAAAACCCACAGAGAAAGCGGATGGCCTGGCCGGCCGTGCCCACGGGCCGGAGGAATGCCCACACCCAGCTTTGCCAAGGCATGGCGGCTCCTCCCAGTTGTGGGCACCTCTGACCAGTCAAAGCAGGTGCCCAGCAGGCCCTTGCCACCGCCTCACACAGAACAGGCGCTGGGATGTGGGCCCCAGCATCCCCGGCCCCTGTTGGACACCACAACTCGTTTTAAAGAAAAAATAATATTTATTTGCAATATAAACAAAGTCCCGTTGCTGGTCCGGGAGATATATATGTGTGTGTGTATGTATATGCAGGGTCACAAATTTTCCTTCATAACACATCATAAAGCAGAACTGGCCACCCTCTTGGCATACTCTCATTTACACAAAGCGGATGCATCTTTCTGGGTTTTTCTTTTTAAAAGTAAAAAAGAGAGAGAAAGAGAACCACGTACAGCACAGAAGCTTTTGTCAATTTCTCAAATGTGGCAAGATGTGGATCCGCGGCCTTGAAGAATCCCTGAAAACAACCCCGTGAGGTAAGATGCAGCAGTGCCCAGCGCCAGCTCGCTCAGGGGCCCGGCCTCGCCCGCCCTGGCCCCGCACAGTCCTGACACCTGGTAGAGCTGGGGCTGGAGAAGGAACACATCTGGAGGAGGGTAACGGAATCCGTGGCTTTGTTCTGTAGGTGCTGGGGGTGGGCTGCGGGAGACAGAGCCTCACACCCCCTCGCCGGTCCACCCTTGCTCTCTGCACCTGCCCAGGACTGCGTGGGGACGAGCTTCCTGGTGGTAGAAGGCGTGGGCGCAGGCTTCCGCTGGGACGAGGGGGCCGGGAGTGGCAGCAGAACCAAAGACACAGCCAGGGCAAGGGACAGAAACTTGGGAGAGGAGGCTGGGCCCCCACCCCCTGAGTTTCCCCCACCACTGGGCCTCCATCCACTCTCAGTCACAAACAAACAGAGAGAAAGAGACAGAAGTAGTGGGTTTGTGTAGAAAAGGGCCCGGGGCCCAGGCCCTCGAGGGGCCGAGCCCAGAAGGCTAATGCTACTGCTCAACAGTCCCCTGCGGCCGTGCCGCCAGCGGGACAGCTACAGGGCCTCCCGACTCCTGCCTGGGGGAGTCTGCAGGGACCACCAGAGGGAGCCAGGCAGGGCAGAGGATGCAAAGACCACTCGTCCAGCCCGCCCGGCACAACCTGCAGCTGTCACCATGGGCCACTGTGGGCCACGCCAGTGCCAGGCCGGGAGACTGGGCACAACAGGAGTCCCAGGAGGAGGTGGCGCAGGCCACCCCTTCGAGAAGGGTCTGCTGCGGACACAGAGGCTTCACACATGTGCAAAACGCATTTGGTCAAGATCAACACTGGGTTTGTCTTTTCCATTAAAAAAAGGAAACAAAAAAACCCCAACAGTAATTGCTTTTCGAAAAACAGAACTGAGAACACTTCTCTCTCTCGCAGGATCAAGAAAGGGATGAAACACTGGTTTATACAATCCACTGTTGCATGTAGCCTGAAAATAACACTTTTCATTTAAAAAAAAAAAAACAAAAAAAAAACCGAGAAGACCGCGACCACTGCCTGTGCTCCAAGGAGCTTGGGTTCACCTGCCAAAAGGAAAGAGTAAACTCGGGTCCGTGGGTGTCTTTAAAAAACGCCCAACGGGCCGGGCGTCAGCAGGAAGGAGAGTCCAGGGGGCTGGGTGAGCCCGTCTGACCCCCGCAGCCCCAGATCTGCCTCTCCGGGAGTCCCGCACGTGGCGGCCCTGCCGTGGGCTCCTCCCGCCCCAGGATGGTGGGGCAGCACCGCCATCTGTCAGCCTGGCCCCTGGGCACAGGCGATGTCCGGGGTCCTCGGACTCCCTGTGGAGGGCCTGGCCCCTGCCCGCCCGTGCCCCTGGCCTCACGTGGACTCCAAGGTGTTGAGCGGGAACAGGTTGTGGTTGGTGGGCGTGGAGAAGTAGAGCTGCTCGCTGGGGGTGTGGTTGTCACATGGGCTGCTCAGCCCCAGCGTCCGCTCGAAGTCCAGCAGCTGCCCCATGAAGTTGAAGTTGGGTGAGATGTTGGACTTTTTCCTCTTGACAAAGTCGTAGGCGTCATTGAGTGACAGGTTCATCTTCTGCATCAGGTAGGCCACAGTGACCGTCACTGAGCGGCTGATGCCTGCCAGGCAGTGCACCAGGACACCGCACTTCTTGGAGCGTGCCTCGTCTGAAACACACAGGCATGGGTCAGGGCGGCGCCTCCTCTCAAGAGCCACGGCAGGGCTGGGACACAGAGGGTGGCGTGATCGCTGGCTGGTGCCGCCTGACTCCTGAGAGACCTGGTGAAGTCCCCCGTGGGTGGGACAGTACCCTTGGGTAAAGGTCAAGGGCATCACCATGGATACCACATGTAGCGCCATCACTGGACATCCTTGTGCCCCAACTTGCTCATCTACAGAACGGGCCCTCTATTTGCAGAGCTCTCGTAAGGACCCGAGTGACAGTGACAGCTATGACCACTGCTAGTCCTAACGCTGCTACGGTGGGGTGTGCCAGCGAGCTGAGGGTGTCCCCGGAACCCTCTCAGGTCGTCTGCACCATGACTAGTAAGCTAATTTTATAAATGAGGAAACAGACACAGAGACAAAGTGACAAGCCCAAGGCCACACAGAGGGTCTCCTCCTACGTCATGGCACCCACCAAGGCCAGCTCATGACGTGGGGGTGGGGGCTGAACTTCTCCTCCTGGGGCACCCCCTCCCCAAGGGAGCATGGCCCCGCCTTGCCCAGCGGTCTTTAGTGTGTTAGTCCTGCTCCTGAGCAGCCGGGCCCTGGGACGAAGGCCACACCGGGGCTGTCGCAAGTGGGGTATGCTTCAGTGGGCCCACCCACCCACTTACTAGCACCCCCTAGCAGGCCCAGAGGCCGACCCGGTTCGGCCAACCCCACCCCGCCCCTGCCCAGCCCCCCAGCCGCCCTCAGACCCCTGCCTTGCACCCGGCAGAGCCCAGCAGCACTGGTCGGGCCACTGAGCACCTCGGTCTTGTCGTCCCTCCTTCCCTCCCTGCGCCCCAGCTGTACAAGGGACACAGATTAACAAGAGGCGGCCCTGGGCCCTCCAGGTCCCCACCTCCCTGCCTGTGAGGCCCCCCGGGAGCCAGGTATACAGCTGGCACTCAATTGGTGCACTCCTCCACTCTGACCCAAAGGCTCTCAGATGGTCCCTCCTCTGGTGCTCACTGCCTGCGCCTGACAAAGCTTCCCCTCTGCGCCCCCACTGGAGGGTGCCCAGGACTTAGCATGCAGTCGGTGCTTAATCCAGACTCAGGGACTAAGCGGGAAGAGACCAGCAGGGGAAGGCAGATGTTGCGGCTTCAAGTGGAACTGTGTGGTCTGACCTTGAGACCTGGGGCAGAAGTGGGTGGTGGAGATGAGGCACCCCCCCTCCAGCAGTGGTGACACATCAGGATACAGCAACGCCTGGCCCCCAAACCCACTCCCGTGTCATCCACAGCGAAACCGCTTCCGCTGGCTTTATTTTTAGCTCTCTCAGGGTGTGGCTGAGCAGTGGGGGGCTGGTGTCAGGTCTGGTCCCACTGCGTCCTATGATTCGTGGGCCTCAAGTCCTTCACTTGCCAGCTGGGACTAATGTTGCCCCCACCCCAGGTATAGAGGGGTCTTCAAGAAGGATAAAGGCATCCACAAGCCAGGCTCAGCCCTGGGGAATCCAGGATCCCCCTCTGCTCCCCTCCCTCACTGGGGGAGAGCACGCAGCTAAGGCAGGGCCACAGCCCCAGGGGCCAGGTCCTCCTGCTCAGGTCTGGGAAGCTCCTGGCAGCCCCAGCCCCAACCCCAACCCCTCCCCCCAGGCCTCAGCTTCCTTCCTTCCTCCCTCCCAGCCAGGCACCTAGTTTTGGTTCCCAGTGAGCGGATGAGGCAGTGAAGCCTCCCACTTCCTGTTATTAAAGCTAGCCCAGCCCAGCTGACACCAAAACGCCCTCCGCAGAACCGGGCCGCCAGCAGGAGACTCTCCCCTGGCCACTGCCTCCCTGCCGTGAGAGGCTGGGCAGAAACACCAGACTCGGGGAACCCACGGTCTCCATTCACCCTGTGCCCCTTCCCTGCCGCCTGGGTGAGAGGGGCGCCCAGGGAAGATGCCCTGCGAGCCTCCAGCTGGCTGAGGAGGAAGCAGGGTCGGGGGTGTCAGAGACAAGCCAGAGTCAGCTGAGGTGGGGTTGCAGGGGCTCAGAGGGCTCTAAGCCAAAGAGCAGAACACACTGCTCTGGGGGAGGCCTTCCTCAGCCTCCCCCACATTCTCTCTGCACCCCCTATACTCCAAACAAACCCCACCGGCTGCGGGGACCATCTGGGGCCCCATCAGGCACTCTGGGGCCCCTCATTCCAGCAGCTGCCTGTTTTGAGTAGGCCTTTGGCTCCAGGCCACACTTCACCCCCTCAGGTACACAGTAAAGCCCAAACAGGCACCGTCACAGCCCCATCCTGGAGAGACACGTGTGCTGAGGCGTGATGCAGAGCCAGCGAGACCCGTGGGAGGTCTGGGAACCGTGATGTTCCAGCTTGCTCAGCCCCCAACAGCAGAGCCAGAAAAACCCGAGCTGGACAGCGGAGGCTATGACGTGCCCAGCACGACGGGGCAACTGCTCAACCCTGAGGCCTCAGTGACTCGCAGCAGGCATGGGTACACCCATGGCACATGCTGGCACACGCAGGGCGCACACAGGCCTGGACAGGCCCAGAGGTACCCAGTCAGGCGCGGGCGACACCCAGAGTCCTGCACACACCTCGACGCGCCCACCCGCCCGCCCCGCCCCGGGCACAGCAACACCTACCGATGAAGCTGATGGCCTCAGGGAAGAACTGGGAGAGGTTCTGGCTCCAGTGGTCAGAGATGGGGATCTGCTTGTAGGTGAACTCGCCACCGTGCTCAAAGGCGTTGGGCAGGTTGGGTGTGACGTTGAGGATGTACTTGATGCCGTACTTGCCGAGCACGTCCAGGTTGGTGGAGTCCTTGGCGCAGCCGAGGTAGAGGTAGGGCAGGATCTGGACGGGGAAGGCCGGCTGGCTGGATGGCATGGGGCTGCCGTCGGACTCGGTGGCACTGCTGGGCAACTCTCGGTCGGACTCACCGTCCGAGCAGTCAGAGCTGATGCGCAGGCCCCCCAGGCCCAGCACAGAGGTGGGCGGCGAGCTGCTCGGCGAGGAGGAGCTGTCCACGCTGGTCTCGCAGTGCTCGGAGTACTCCGTCTGGAACTTGCTGAAACCACCTGCGGCCGGGCCAAGACAGGGCCTGGGTGAGGGGCTGTGGATGCCACCGGCCCATGCCCCAGCCCAAATGGGCTGCCCAAGACCAACGATGGCCACGGGTCTGCATGTCAAGCACCATGACAGCCAACACGGGCCACACCACGTACATTACACGTGCACCTTCTCCTGTTTTCTCCCCATCTATCCTAAGACCCACTTCACAGCTGAGAAAACTGAGGCCCCAGAAGGTAAAGTCACCTGCCTGAGCTCCATGTCATTACTCATGAGGCTTCAGTGTCCCAGCCATAGCACCACCCTTAGGGCGCTTGAGGACAGGCTCTAGCTTATCCCTCTGCTGCAGTTCCTATGTGCACCTGGCACCCATGGGTGCCCAATAATGGCTCAACGACAAAGGAAAGCAGACAATCTCATCGCAGGCCAGCACCTGTGGGTTTGCAAACCTCTGTTCTGGATGAGACTGCGGAGGCCAGAGGTGTGTCTGGGTCAGAGGCAGAGAGGGCCTGGCCTCTTGACTGGGAGTCCAGAGCTTGTCCCCCAACCCCAGCCACAGTCAGGGAGAGCAGTGGTACAGTGTTGGCTGGTCCTTTCCCCCAGCAGGGGCAGGTTTATAAAAGAGGTGCCAGCTTCACCCCTCCAGAATCTCCCCACCTAGAACTCAAGACCCTCCGCCCCAAGCCTTGGACTCACGGAGTAGGAGGCCCACTGGGGGCTTTACAGGGACAAGAAGTGGGGAATGCCTTGCAGTGAGGCAAGGGCCCTGCGCCCGAGGGTGCCGCAGGCCTCCCCCTCCCCTCCCCTCCCCTCCCTGCCCGCCCCGCTGCCAGCGAGAGGCCATTTTGGAATGTTAATTGGAAACACCGGCTGCAGCCACTCGCGGTGGGGGGGGGGGCCCCCCCCAGTGTTGCCTCCCCCTTCTGCAAGCTCTGGGCAGTAGGCTGGGGACAGGGCCCTGGGAAACCAGGGCTGGAGCAAGGGATACTACTCACAACCCCTGCCCAGAGGCCTCCAAGAGATACATTCGGGAATGCTCAGAGTCCCCCAACCCAAAGAGTCCCTATGCCCTGGAGGTGGGGGTTGTGCTGAGAAAGAATCCTGTCTGAACCCTGGACTTCCAGGGACATGCATTCCAGGCTGGAAGGACCGGCCTTGGGTGCCCTGTCGCCTTTGGTGGGGTCCCAGGAGGGGCCCCTCCCTCCTCTGAGGGGCTCAGCTGGAAGCTGGGCGCTGACATGGCGCCAGCAACAGTTAAAAAGGAAAGCCCAGAAGGAGAAAAGTTTGTTCAGCCCTCTGGAATCATACCCAGAAAGGGGTGCAGAGGAGGCCCCCCCCCCACACACCAGAATAAACCGCTGGGGCAGGGTTCCCAGCAGGGGCGGATGTGGGCCGGGGGCGACGTGGCGCCTGCGGGACAGGCTGGGCGCGTGGACAGAAAGCGGCCTCCGGCAGCGGCGTCAAGAGCCGCGGAAGATCCCTAATCCAGGACAGAGTCTCGGTGCTGTCCTCACCTTGGAGGTAGTAGGCCTGGCAGCCGTCGTCGCGGAGCTTTTGCAGGAGCAGGCCAAGCACCGAGGCGGGAGCGCCGGGCTCTGGTTGCCACTCTGCCGTGGCCTCGTCGTAGAGCAGCACGGTGGCCGCCTTGCAGCGCGTGGCAAAGCGCTCCTTGTCGGCGTGGTTAGGAATGATGGAGCGGATGGGCAGGTTGCCCTTGCGCAGGCGGCGCAGCATGAGGCCCGGAATGGCAAGGTTGATGGCCGTCTCGATGTGCGACGACTCGAAGAGCTCGTGCGGCCGGCAGTCGAGCAGCAGCAAGGACGCGCCGCCCCGCGCCTCCAGCTCCTCTTGCAGCCACTCGGCGCTCTTGCACGGCATGGCCCCCGCACCCGTCGTCGCGCCTGCCCCGGTGCCCGCGCCGGACCCCGCACCGGGCTCCGACCCCGCCCCGATGTCCCCAGTCGCCGACGTCCCCGAGGCCGACATGTGCGCCCGCGCTGGGGGGCCGCGGAGCTGGTTTTTCATGGGGAGTGCGGGTGGCCCGGGGCCGGGGCCGGGCAGCCCTGCCCAGGGACGGCGCCCCGGCCGCGCGGGCCCCAGCCGCGTCTCCGGGCGCCCGCCTCCCGCCGAGCTGCGTACCCGCCGCCCCGGCCTCCCGGCCTCCGTCCCGCCCGGCCCTCCGCGCGCGCCGCGGCCTGACAGCCCCAATTAAACGGCGGCTCGGGCGGCCGCGCGCTGAGGCGTCCTCCGGGGGGCGGGGCCGTGGGGCCGGCGCCCGGGCTTAAAGGAGCCGCGCCTCCGCTGCCCCTCCCCGCGGGGTACGAGGGCGCGCTCCCGATCCCGTTCGCCCGGGCCCTCGCCCCGACTCAGCGCTGCCGCAGTCTCGCCCCGCCCGGAACTGACTGTGACCCCCCTAGAGGGCCCGGCCAAGACGCCCTCCCGGATCTCCTATAACCTGGTCTCCGGATTCTAAGGGCGCTGCAGGGGGCGTTCTCAGCCTGACCTCCCCTCGCCACATTCATTAACAGCAGAGTTCCCCGGGGACTGGGCGGTCACGCTGAGCCCACCTCCCCTTTTCCTGTCAACCCCATTCATTCATTTTCTCAGCGTGTTCATTCAACAAAAGGAAACTGACCGCTTACTGCGTGCCAAGCACTGTGTTTAGGCGGTCACCGTTTCAGGTGACTGCAGTGCCTGTGACGGCTACAGGCTCCGAGACCTGAGAGAGGTCTCACCCCAGCTAGCCTGATCGAAAACCAGCACTTGGGCGACTGGAGGAGTAGGACGGCCCAGGCCCGTGTCACCCACAGTGGGCAGAGGTGGAGAAATCCTGGAAAGGAACAACCCTGGGAGGAGAGAGGGAGCCCTTTAAGAAAGCTTTCCAAGCTGGGTGGTGACAGGCTCGAAGTGAAGCGCCACGTGACTTTTCCACAGGGGCGGGAGGGCGGAGGAGCTCCCCTTTACGGTCTGCTTTCTTTCTCCTACCTCCTTCCCAAAGCACCAATCAGCTTTTGCGGTAGGCGGGAGCGCGACTCGCAGATGACCAATCGCGGCCGAAGAAGAGTGAGAGGGAGGGGGCGGAGCTCGCCCCCGATTCCACCCAGCGCGGGAATGGGCGGGGTCTCCGTAGCCGCTCGCTGGCGGGCGGGGCGGAGGAGGTGAATGGAGCCGCAGGTAGCGCTGGAACAAAGCGACTCGACTCGAGCGGCGCGCGTGCGCAGGGCCTGCCGCGCTTTTCCTGCGGAGTCTGGGAGCTAGCGGCTGGACCCGGTGGTTGGTCTGGTCCGTGCCCCGCCGGGCAGAGGGCCCCCACCTCCTTCGGGCTTACTCCTCCCACTCGACCCGAGGCTAGTCGGCTCACCGACACCTTGCCTCCACCACCAGCTGGAGGGAGTGGGGTCAGAGACGGGGGCGCAGGTGGGGGGGGGGGGCTGCTACACGGACCGCTTGAGCTTTCCTCGGACCCGAAGGCACGGAGAGGGGCGGCCCTGGAGGAGTTCCCCTCCCTGCAGTGTTCCCTGCAAATGATAGTCCACCTGAAGTGTTCCATGCCGGGCCACAGGGCTGGATCGCAAAGAAGCAGGGGTCTCTCCCGCAGTCACAGCCCCAGAAAGACCGCAGCATCACAGTCGAAGTGGGGCTCATCGCCCAGGGCTGCCCTGGCGTTGCCGGGCAGAGCCTAGCTCCCTAGGGTCCTGGAACCTGTGGGAAGAGCTTGCAGGGCTGAGAGGCCCAGACCCAGGGTCTGCGCTGACACTTGCCGCGCTCTGTAGTCCTCACCTCGCTTCGCCTCCGTGGCCCAGCTGCACGAGAGTGCTGGCCTGGACAGCCCCCAGCCAGTCCATCACAAACCTCGCCGGTTAGGAGGGGGCCTCTCCGAGGCCAGGCCCCTTGGCTGGCAGCCCAGGGGCTGGTTGTCAGGGAGGGAGGCAGCACTCAAAGAAGAGACCTGAGCAGCAGCCCCCCTCCCCCCGCCCACCGCAACCACCCCCTGCCAGGGAGCCTGCTGGCCAGGGAATCCTTTCTCTGGAGCTGGCCACTGCTCTCACTAGTGGGGGTACAACTGAACTGGGAATCTCCCCTGCACTCCCACAGTCCCCATCCCTCGTGCATAGGAAGAACCACCCACCCGAGAGAGGAAAGGAGGCCCTGCCACCCTCCTGTGAGCTGGGGTGGCTCCCTGGTCTCCACCCTACACTCAGCTTGGCCCCCATCACCTGGGGTCCCAAGTGAAGCCCTTCTTGCAGCCTAGAATAACTAGACACAATGAGCAAAATGGACCATGGAGAGCCACCCTTAGGTGTGCGGGGCTGGGGGCTCAAGGGGGGCACAGAACCCTCTGACTTAACATGGCCTAGAGCACCACAGGAACTTGCCCGTAGTCAGACAGCAAGAGGCTAGAGCTGTCCCGGCCCAGGGACCTTGCCCTGCAATGGTGAGCCTCCCTCCAGGATGGTGGACGAGGGAACCTGGGGCCCCATGGGGCCTTGGGGTCAAAGACACTCCTCCTTTTCAGGAATGTGGTCTTTCCTGCCTTGGGGTTCAGGCCTTCTCTCACCTGCAGCCCCCAGGAGAGGTGCCTGCTCAGCAGGCCCATTCCCCCCTCCTGCCATCTCTGTCTCCTCTCGGCTCACCCAGGAGCCAGGCCGGAACCCAGAGGTGTGTTAGGAGCGGCCCTCCCTGTTTGCACACATCCGGCCCTGGAAGCACCAGAGAAGGGGCAGTCCCTGCAGGGCAAGGTGTGGCTGTGATGGTGGGATGTTTGATGTGGACCTAGCAGATGTGAACTGGGCTACACCCCCATGCACGTGTCTACGTGGTTTCGTTACCCAGCAGCTGTGGCATGAGAGTAGTTTAAGCATCTCAGAAGCAGACTTTCCTTTTCCCTCTGGTGTCCGGGGACTTCTTAGAGATGGGCCACCATGTTTCGAGTGGCATTCGCCCGAGGAGGAAGAGAGGAGGAGGGTCTGTCAGTTCCCTGCCCTCCTGTCCTGAGAGGCTAGCACAGATTTGGGGTGCCAGCTTCCAGGAGGGCAGCTTTCCAGTAGGAGTCTATTTCCTATCCCACTGCGAGTGCAGAGCAGGGGCTGGGGCAGGCCGTGCTCTGCAGCCTGTGATGCCAGCCTCTGCCCAGGGCAGCTGCACCATGCTGGGGGAGACTTGTCATCAGAGCCCTGCCCGAGGCCCACACCAGGGGTCACTCCTCTTGCTCCTGAACTTGGGACAGCTTCTTCCCTGCCCCTTGGTGAGGTGCCTGCTTGGGTTGCAGTCAGAACAGGTGATATCTAAGGGAGGCTGGGAGTGAACTGTGAAGGCCTGAGGAGTCCCCTGCCCTGAATAGGACTCCTGGCTGTGCACACCCATACACACATGTCAGGACACACACAACACACAGACCTACCCATCTATCCATGTGTGCTCATGGACACGTGTGGGTATACAGAAACACACAGAGCTGTGCTCAAGGGCAGAAATGCACCACACATAGGTGCACACACACTGTTACATGCATGCACACGCAGACCCTGTGTGTCTGGGCACTTGCCGCTGTCTCTGGAGGGGTGCCCACACGGGGGTGGTTACTGATGGGTGGAAGCAACGCTCCCCTCCCCCAGCCCTTCCTGGACTCACCCTGCCCAGTTAGCTGGTGTTGGGATCTTAGGGGGGCAAGCTCTGGGTGGAACACCAAGGGGCTGCCAGGCTCTAGGGGGTGGCAGTATGGCATGGGGAAGCTGTTGCCTGGGCCAGTTTGGGTGCCGAGGGGCCACCTGCCTGTTCATCCTCTCCATGCACTGCCCAGGTACACGGGGTGGAGGGGTGGGGAGATGGGGCCCCGAGGAGCAGGTGGCAGACAGGGTCACACCCAGGAACATCAGAGAACAAGACCCAGCAGGACGGCAGCCGGAGCCCAGGAGATCTGGGAACTCCCCACGGCTACCAGAGAAAGCAGAGGGAGAGGAAGACAGCCTCCCCTCCACTGGTGCTCAGGCCTTTCCTGAGCTCCTGCCCCAGGCCAGGGAGTATGGGGGGGGCGGGGGCTCAGAGGGTGATAAGACCAGCCGCTTCCTCCTTCTCCCAGATCCCCACTCAGCAGTGGCCCACAGGCACTTGGCCAGCCTCCCTGCATGGGTCCCTGCAGGCACTCTCCCAGCCATATACCCAGCCCACTGGGGCCAGCCTAAAAATAGAAAATAGAACATGGAAAGCAGAGGACCAATGGTCACCACTCTGCGACACTTTGTCCCTGGCAGACATTACTAGTCAATCACAGCATTTTCTCGCTGAGCCAAGTCCTGGCTTCAAAACTCTTCTAAGCAGGCCTGACCAGTGACTGAATGTGGTAGACAAGGGACATGGGATCTCAGACCTCAGACTTGTTCACTGAGGCCTCAGTTCATAGCCAGACTAGCTGTGGCCCCTTTACCCCCACCCCTCATTCACTCCTCCCCCCACCTTCTCCTGCTCCCTCCTCCTCGCCCCAGACTCAGCACTTCCTCATTCCCTGCCCCACTCGCTGAAATCAGCTTCTCCCACCCCAGGAAGACTGCCCTGCCTGACCTCAGCTGAGTTGCTCCTTCTCCTAATCGTCCCCTGTGGGGCCCCAAGTGCCACCCTCTACCTACTTCAGGGCAGTTCAGCCTGCAGGGATCTAGGGTGGGTCAACCAGGCCTTCTTTACCACCCCACCCTCCCTCCAGTCCAAGCTCCTGCTGGTACAGTTTCCCCTAAGAGGGATGAGGGAGCCCTGGATGGGCAGTTCAGTTGGTTGGAGCATTGTCCCAATATGTCAAGGTTGTGGGTTCGATCCCCAGTCAGGGCACATACAAGAATCAACCAATGATGTACCAATGAGTGGAACAGCAAATCGATGTTTCCCTCTCTCTCAAATCAATGAATTTTAAAAACAGAAATTTAAAAGATAAATCAATAAATAAATAGGAGGGACGGGGGGGGTCTGCTGGGTTGGTCGGCTGGGGCCAGCATGCCTTCCCAGCTCTGCTCAGGGCTGGCTTGGGACTGAGAGCAAGCGGGCCTGGCTTCTGTCCTGGCACAAGGGTCATGTCCTGCACTGCCATTTTCACATGCTCAGCCCCTCCTTCATCCCGGTTTCCTCAGTGAGGCGAGCAGAGCAGGACTTGTCTGCTCCACAGATGGGAAAGCTGAGGCCTGAGAAGGGAAATGTCTGTTCCGAGGGCCTGGCTCCAGCCCCAGCTGGTTACTCACTCACCCACTGGGCTGGGCTGAGTCACGGTGGCCCAGGTGATGGGAAGGAAACACATAAACATGAGCAGGGGGAGGAGTGGTCTAGGGGAGGGTGGACGGCCCTGCGTGGGGCTGCCCACCATGAACTTCCCACCAGAGGCTCTGGGCTGCCCAGGCTCAGTTCACACTCCCTTCCGGCCCTCTGTTCAGGTTTCCCATCAGCCCTGGGAGGGCTGTCAACCCATTTGATGGACAAGAAATTGAGGCCCCCGGTTACAAATCAAGCTGTGGCAGGGGCTGGGAACCAGACTCCTGCAGGAGGAGGCCCAAGCACGGTCCACGGGGAGCCCCAGGTAGCTGCTGTTCTACCAGCTGTTCCCATGTCCGGGGCAGCCACTCCCCACACACGAGGGGCCACTGGTGCACAGCTTAGGCGCCGTCAAATGCCCTTTCTGTACCTGTGCACCTGGCCCTTCGAAGACCTAGTTTTGGTCCATCCTCTCTCTGCTGCCTACCCAGGCCAGGCCCTCTCCCCTGCC
>VMDR010000134.1:132501-201989 GCA_007922815.1 Macrotus californicus
CCCCCCCCCCCCCCCCCCCCCCCCCCCGCCGTGTCCTCCCTGCTCTCTCTTCAGGGTCTTCGCACACACTGGCTCCTCTTCTGGAACCTTCCTCTCCCAGCTCTATTTTCTGCCTCTTCATCCTTCCCCCAAACCCACCGTCCTGCAGAGCCAGAGCAGGCACCTGGGAAGTGGCCGAGCCAGGATTGGAGCCGGCCGCCTCCTAGACTCCTGTCTCAGCCTGTGGTCCTGTGACTTACTCGTCACTGGCTCTCCTTGCCTCAGGGGGTGATCCTGGCAGCCTCTCCCCGCGCTCCCCACTTGGGCTTCGCCTGCCCTGCATGGCTGGCCGGCTCCCACTGTGCCTCATCCCGGCCTCAGGAGGTAGGTAGGCCCCAGTTCCCAATTCCGCGAGCTCTTCCCCTGTCCAGGAGCTGTGGAGCTCCCTGTTCCGGGGTCCCTGGAGGCCCGAGCAAGTCTGGGCTCTAGTCCTGCACACGAGCACCCCCGGAGGAGGGGGCTGGACTGGGTGGGAGGCTCTGACTCGGCTGGGAGCCCCTTTGGGAGGCACTGAGTCCTTGGAGGGCCAGGAGAGGCTGTTGGACAGCCCCTGGGAGATTTCTGTGGGGCTCAGAGGAAGGTAGAGTGGAGAGGGAAAGGATCCAGTTAAGCGCAGGTGGGCCCGTTGCCTGCTCCCAAGCCACAGATGAGACCAGAGCCCTTTGTTCTCATCCCCCACCCAGAGTATTTATCTGGGTGATGTCCCCTCCCTCTTAGGGCACTGCAGGACTTCTGGGCAGCACCCCATGAACCCACATGGGGCTGTGAGGGACAGAAGGCAAGGCTTTGTCAGGGGCAGGTGTCCTTAGCTGTCTGCCCATCTGGCCACCAGATCACCCTTGGCCTCCTGCTCCAAGCTTCTGATCCTTCTGAGGCCACCTCTGCTGGGAAGGGCCTGGATGCCTGGTGGTTGGGGCAGGGTGGGATAAGGAGGGCATCCCAGGCAGGCCTGCCCCACCAGAGCAAAGGCAAGGAGCCGTGGTGGGGTCGGGAGAAAGGGACCCGGGTCTGTCTTTGCCCAACCAGACTGTGCTTTGGGGATTAGGGGGGCCAGCAGCAGAGGCTCCGAACAGCACAGCCAGTCCGGCCTGTGAGGCTGGGAGGGTGGAGGAAGGAGGCTGGGAATTCCTGGGGCGCCTGGCGGGCGGATGTGCCAGAGGCCTGGGCTGGCTCTGCTGCGGGGCGGGAGGGCGGGGAGGGCCAAGAGGCGGGTGCTGGTAAGTCTCTCTGTAGCTGCCAGGCCTAATTGCCTCATTAGCTTCTGCCTTCTGCCCAGGCCTGTCTGATCCTCTCCCCATCAGCCCACACAGCCCTGTCTTTCAGGAATCCCTCCTACGAGGCACTGATGGTGACAGTGACAGGAACGATGTGACCACAATGAGGCAGGGGAAGTGTCCTGGGAGCCAGCTGGCCTGGTCCAGACACAAGGTTGCTAGATGGAGGCCTCAGCGCCCAGCCCCATCGCAGGTGGCGGGCTCAGGGCCAGCCTACATGGGCTCAGCTGTTCGCACCTGCCTGGTGCTGGACGGGTGGTGTTTCAGTTCCCAGGTAGGCGAGCCAGGTGGCAGGAAACAACCTGGGGATCCTCCTTCCTGGCCTAGCCCCACCCAGCCCTATTCCTGTGATAGGGGCACATGCCCCAAGACCTGGGAGACTCCCTTCCCACAGCGTGAAGGGTCTTCTGGGACAGAGAAGAGCTCAGATGACTCCTGAGTCTCAGGGCTTCCAGCAGCCCCCTGAGGTGGGGATTGGGGCTGCAGCTGTGGACCAGGGACCAGCTCTGCCTGTAGCCCCCATCCGCTTCCCCACCCCAGCCACGGCTTATGCATTCTCCCAGCCGGAGGCAGCTCTATCCTGACCCCCACCTCCATGTGGAACAGCCTCTGGCCTGTGCCTAAGATGCGGTACAGAGCCTGGGGCTGGTGGGGGTGAGGTACGCCAGAGCCCTCCCTAGAAATCTTCCCAGGAGCCTCTGCAGCTTCCCCAGAAGCACCAGGCCCGGCCCACCAACTCAGGCCGGGGCACAGGCTGGAGTCCCCGGCCACGGCACAGCAGGAAGTGGAGCCCCAGTAGAGCCGAGGACACAGTCTGCTGACTGCTGCGGAACCAGCAGGCCCCTGGAGGTGCCTCAGCCTCCCCATCCACAGAGTGGGGCAATACCTTCTGCCCACCTAACTCCCAGGGTGCAGGGCAGCCAGCAGGATCTGCCCTGGAACTGGCAGGGCGAGGGGCTCTTTGGCCTAAGGCACTGGGCACAGAGCCCCAAGCACCCCCATACGCTGCTTGGCCTGGCACAAGGCCAGGTGCTGACCACCTGCTGGGCGCTGACCTAGGCACAGCGGGACAGTCCTCTGCGGCCCTCAGATGCCCAAGGTGTGAGCATGACACGTGTGTTGGGACAGGACATGGGTGAGATGTGGGGGGCGGGGGGTGGAGACTGGGGAGCTTGGCCTAGAGCCTGGCTCTAATATTGACTGGACCACTACCCTCCCCTCTCGGGGGCTCAGTTTCCTCCTCTATAAAGTAGGTGCAGTGTATCATGCAAGACTGCTGTGAGGTGGAGGAAACACCCTGTGAGGGGTCAGCCCCCTTGTGCCTGGACAGTGGGGAGAAGGCCATGGGGGCAGGCAGTGACCCCACCCCATGGGAAAGCCATGAGGTGGGGGTCGGAGACAGGAGACAGCTGCATTTCTGAACCTACAGCCGGCAGCGGCCCATCCCGAGGCTCTCCTAGTGGGGGCGGTGACATGGACTCTCCTGATACCCAGGGCCTGCCCGTGCAGGTCCCATCCTTTGTGCCTGCACCTGGCCACCCACCCACCTGCCCTCCCATGAGGAAAGGTAGAAAGGAAATCGGGCGCCAGGGCCCTGGCACGGCTCAGGCACACTCCCACCTCTCAGCCTTGGCCTCGCCAGCCCCTGCTGCCTCCTGCTCACCCTTCTCTAGCTGTCACCCCTTCAGTCCCCACCCTCTGCTCAGACCCAGCTGGAGCAGTGCCTGCTCCGACCTCGGCGACCCTTTCCCAGGAGGGCGTTTGGACCCATGCCTCCTGCCTCCTCAGGGCTTTTGCTGCAGAACCATCAAAAGTGGGGCCCGTGGGACACCAGGCCTGCCAGATGCACCTTGAGGAAAAGGCTCCTGTGACCAGGTGCCTGGGAAGCGTGGTAAAGTCTACCGCCCCAGCTGCCCCGCACAGGAGTGTGTTCAAGACCCTGACAAGGCCTGCAGGCACACCCCTGGCTTTACTTTGTTCACCTGGAGGGTCTTTCCCAGACTCTTTCCCAGACCGCAGCATCAGCTCCTCACACCGCCTTCACGGGCAGCTCATGGGACTGTGTCCTCGGCATGTCCTTCAAGGGGAAAAACAGCCTCACATTGCCCAGTAGCCACCCACACCACATTCTCTTCTCTGCTTCGCAGTGTCAGGTGGGCAGCTGGGGGCCGTCAAGGCTGTGGCTCAGGGCCCCTCAGCCTTCTCAGACGCTCCAGGGGCCCTGAGGTCTGCTGTGTTGCCCCAGTGGGATCCCCAGCGCTTCCAGCCTGGCTCCTGGGGAGGCTGCCATGGCTGAGTGGGTGCCAGGGAGCAGCAGGCTGGGGAGGAGGGAGAGGAGCTGGCCGCCCGGTCGTGCACCCCGCCGGCCTCAGCCAGCGCCTGGCCATGCTCGTCTCCTGTTCTCCAGCCTGAAGCTGCACAGGGCTGCACAGGGGCCAAACAGGGTGTCCCCCACCCTCGCACCACTCTCCAAATGGGGGCTGTGGAGGGGGCCCCTCCCCACGCCCAGGCCAGAGTTGGGTTACAAGCCCTGAGGGTCTGCTAATGAGTTCCACATGCAGGATGCCTGGGAGAGGAAACGGGGCTGGGGAGGGAAGAGGGGCCTGAGTGGGGATTAGAAACACGTGTTCTGGAGGAAGCCAGGGAGAAGGAAGGGAGGGGAAAGGGCAGAGGAGGCAAGAGCTGGGGAAGACTTTATCCCCCCAGGTCCTGGTACCGCCCCTCCCCCACAGGGTTGATTCCAGGCTCTCCCAAGCCCCTGCAGAAGACCCCAGGCCAATGGTCTGCAGGGCTGGGGGTGGTGGTGGGAGAGACCCCTTAGAAGTCCCAGTCTTCTGCTTCAGACAGAAAAGCCCCAAATCCTTGGCCCCGCTTGGCTGGGGTTCTGAGCCATCAGGGGCAGAGCCGAGACAGGCGGGTGGGAGAGGCTATGGCCTGAGGAAGCCCCACCACAGCCAGTCAGCCAGCAGCTACATGCTCATTCAGGTCCAGCCCCGCTGGCCCCGCCCCACCAGAGATCTCTGGGCACAGCGAGGCCACTCACCAGGCCAGCCCACACCCCCACCTCTGTCCCCCTCGGCTAGTAGGTGGGCAGAGAGGCCTGGCATTCGGGTTGACCTCCCCACCCTCCCTCCCTGTCCAGTGGGAGCCGTGCATGGGCACCGAGGTTGGCTGGGCAGCTGCAAGCCTCCCTAGGGAAAGGCTGTGGGGGGCAGTGCTGTCACATGGGGAGGGGAGCTCAGTGACAGAGACCTGTGGCGGGCAGTTGGGGAGCAGAGCCTGAGGGCCTCACAGGGTACACGAGGACCCCTCGCAGGAGCACTGGCTGAGTCGCAGGTTTCTAGCCGGGTGAGGAAGACCGAGCCTGGAGTGGGCCTTGGAGCCAGCAGGGCTCTGGTGCTGGGGGCCCAGCCCTGCACCCCCACCTCCCACCACCTCCAGGTCATGCGTTAGAGCCCAGCAGGGACGGAGCCTGCCCTTCGGTCCTTGTGTGACATGTCTGATCAAATCTCCCCGCAGCCCCACAAGGCCACTCCTGCTCTCACTCCGTGTTATGGGTCAGGAGGCAGAGGCATGAGCGGGGAAGTCAGCAGGAATGGCTGGTGCAAAGGCCCTGGGGCTGGGATTTGCCTGGTGTGTCCAAGGAGTGATGAGGCGGCTGGTGTGGCTGGAGGGGCATGAGGAGAGTGACAGGTGACAGGAGATGGCGGGGGGGCGGGGGGCAGGCAGGATCCAGGAGGAGGGCGCCATAGCCCTGGTGGGCGCTGTGGCCCGTACTGGGAGGAGGCTGGGGAGCCTTGGGAGGTGCTGAGCAGGGGCGATATAAGCCTTCTTATAAGTTTTCTTTTTATTATTTGTTTTAATCTCACAGACTCAGGCTGCAATGGAAAACAGATGGGGCGGGCCCAGGGCCAAACTGGGGCAGGTTGAGGGGGAGACCTGGCTCCTTGTGGGGGCAGGCCTGAGCCTTCTGGGGTTCGCTGGAAGGGCCCTCACCTGACCTGCCCCAGCCTGAGGCTCTCTTCCCTCACCAGAGGAGCCCACAGGGCTGAGGGTCTCCAAACCACAGGCATCTGTCCCCAACAGGAGGGCTTAGGACATCTCAAAGGGCACGGGTGGCCTCATGGGTCCTCACAAATGGCCCTAGTGCAGAGCACACGCCAACTGCTGGGGAGCTGGAGGCCACTCTAGGGCCAGGGCAACCCTGGGAGCAGAGGCCAGTGTCACAGCTCTAGCCGAGAAGCTCCCCCACCCCCACCTCGGCAGCACCAGGGTCAGCCCTGTTTCCAGGGAGCAGCACACGAGCTGCTGCAGGAGGGCCCGGGGGGCTGACGACTCTGCTTCTGCCTGGGTTTCAGAGGCTCCTGCAGGAGTAGCTGTCATGGCAGGGGGACGCTGGGCACTGAGCTGGCTGGGGGTGGGGGACACACTGCCTTGGGGAGCACATCAGCCCTCCCGTCCTGACCCTGGGCACCAGGGCCTGGCTTTGCAGTGGCTCTGGCCAGGGGCAGAGTTTGAGGGGCTAAGGGCAGAGGTGGGGTGGGGCACTGCAGGAACTTCTGGGAAAGCTGAATGGTTCTAGACCCTAGAACCACCCACACGGGTGTCAAACTCATTTTCACTGGGGGCCACATCAGCCTCCAGGTTGCCTTCAAAGGGCCCAATGTAATTTAGGACTGTATAAATGTAACTACTCCTTAACTAGGGGCAAGGAGCTCGGCGTGGCCACCAGGTAGAAACAAGGTGGAGGGCTGGATTCGGCCCTCGGGCCCTGTGTTTGCCACCGGTGTTCTAGAGAGATGTGACAGGTCAAGGCGAGGTCCTGGGTGAAGGCTGGTCAGGAGAGGCCAGAGGCCAGCTGAGCAGAGCACCTGTGCCCTCGGCCAGGCCTGAGACCAGAGTAACAGGGACTAGGTCAACATGGGCCAAGGTGCTCAGAAGCATCCATGCCTCCGAAGTCAGTCTCAGTCCCCAGGCTGCATGCAGGCACCCAGCTGGGGAAGGACAGCACCTGCAGGCCAGGACTCTGCCCACCAGGTACCCACAAACGGTGCCAGGGTCCTCCCTTCAGGAACTCACACTTGTACCTGAAAGAAGCTTAGGGCCAAGAAGGGAGGCCTCAGGAGGCCGTGAGGTCCTGTCCTGCCCAGTTTCCTTTGTCCTGGCGCTCAGACTCCTCATGGGTAGGGGCCAGGGTTCCCGCCACAGGAAGGGGCGTGGGTGGATGGCTGCAGGTGACCTCACACAAGGTGAAAGCACCCCAGCCTTGCTCTCTGTGGGTTTTTGGGTTCCCGAAGGCTGGCTGCCTGGGGACAGGCTGGCACAGAGGGCTCCCTTGTGGCTTTGCCTGGGTGACTCACTGTGAACATAGCTTCGAGGGCCCCACGTCCTGAGCCTCCATGGGCCCCGGGAGGCAAGGGGAAGCCTCGAGGAAAGACTTCCCCAGAGTGGCCACCCGAGTGAGCCCGGGCTGCCGGTCAGTCAGCTGGGGTGGGCCTGCCAGGCAGCGGGACAAGGGCCGCAGTGCTGCTCACAGGAAGTGGGATGATGCCCCAGGACACCACCAGCCCATCCCTGCCGCCTCCTCGAGGTGGTTCCCCCAGCAGCCGGGGCAGGGGTGCTTGGCAAGAGCCCCCGGGTGGTGCTGTCCCATTAAATGGTCACACACCAATTAAGGCAGGAGTCATCAGAGGCTATCCTGAGCACGCTGTTGAGGACGATGAGGTTAATGACGGGGCTGGGACAACAGGACCAAGATGACTCACCGTGCTCTCACTGGCTCGGCAGGCAGGGTTTCCGGGATTCCGGGCAATCATGCGCCCCCACCCCCAAGCCTGCGGCAGCCTCCGTGAGAAGGAAGAGGTAGGCTCGGAGCACTTTGGGTGCGGGGGGGCGGGCTGCCCTGAGCCTCCCCCTGCCCGCTCAAGCCCTGCTCACCTCGGGATGCCCATGGCTGGGACCTCGGGATCAAGTGGCCATAACTAGCCACCTAAAACTTCATAGCCGAGGGGCCTTCAGACCACCAGCCCCTATCCCCATTGGCACAGGGGCCAAGTTCCAGGAAGGGGGCCCACAAGACAAGGTGGGTGGCGTGTGGTGGGGGTGACCCTCCGGACAGTCTACACTGGGTGACTGGTGGGGCTTCCAGGCACAACCGCCACCGCCCGGCCCCTTCCCAATCCACACCGTCGGCGTCTTTGGTGACGAGCTCTCCCTGGGCCACCGGCCCCCATCACCGGAGCCCCAACTCCTGAGAGCTCCAGCCCCAGGCCTGGCACCACCACAGGATGGCCTAGGGTTCTTGAGTCAGGAGAGCTAACATGGGAGGGGACGGCAAGGCTGGCCCCTCAAGCTGTGTCCCCTCTGAGCAGACTCGGGGCTCTCCCTAAAACCCTCCAGAGATGGAGGACCATGACCTGCCATGACAGCCGAAGGCCTCACCTACCAATTCAGACAGGCCCGTCAGCTCATCCACACGCTGGCAGGGCCACATCAAGGGCTGCAGCAGGTCCCGGGGGGCCTCCAGAACTGCCTGAGCTTCATCCTCACCTACAGCGCATGAGGAGTGGGTCACCCGCAGCAGGCCCCACTGTCCTAGAGGGACAGGTGGGGGAGGGGCATGGGGCCCTGGTGTAGCACCTGGCTCATAATCACTTGGAGGGGGCTTATCACCACCATTCACCACAAGAACCTGAGGCCATGCCACCACGTGGAGGTCACACAGGGGAGCAAAGGCAGTGCCTGAGGCCTGACCCAGGCTGCGGCCTTCTCCCCACCCAGCTGGGGGAGGCAGCTGGCAAGTTCTTGTCACTGGTCAGGACCCAGCACAGGCGTTCGGCTCTGCTCCCACCTGGAAGCCACAGAGGCCACGAGCCTAATTAGTGAGCGGCACTGACAGCTCCTGGGAAGTCCAAGTGCCTTTGGCCTCAGCAGGTGCATGGGAGAGCGGAGCCCTCCCCGGATGCCTGGGCCCAGGGCCAGATGCCGAGGGCCTGGACACCCAGACATGAGGAAAACGCTCGCTCGGCTTTCCCACACGGGCGCAGAGAGAGGAGCTGATGGAAAGGCAGGTGCCTGCCGGTCCCCCTGGGAGCTGGCTGGGGCCAGCCAGGAGGGGAGGTGGTATGCAGGGGCTCTGGCTGTCCCCACTCCCCCACACCCACAAGAGTGTTCTGGGCCTCAGAGGGGGTCCCAGCAGGGGCCTCCCAAGTGGCCATTTTTGTTTTCGTTCATGGGCCCTGGGGAAGGGGGCTGATTAGGCCCCAGTCAGAAGAAGGCATTTCTATGACAGCCTCCATGAAATTCGCTTTAATGTTGAGATTCATTCTCCCTTGTACATGCAGAGGGAGCCAGCAAGTCCCGGGTAGAGCAGAAATTGCGGCTGCTGCAAGGCCAGAGTGCTTGCTTCTGGGTAAACCCGAGTCATACGGGCCCACTCGGGGGCTTCCGTCAGGGTCACAGAAAAGTCCCAGCTCATCCTTCCAGGAGCAACCTGTGTCTTGGCTGCGCAGCAAGTGAACTAAGGCAGCTTGGGGCTCTCTCCCCTGGGGGAGCTGGGGTGCCAGGGCTCCTTAGGACTCCGAGGAGGCAAACATTTTCAAGTGGTTTCATATTAAGCCAGACACGGTCCATTGTACATGGGTGGGCCGTGCCGATGGGCCTCCCGCACCAGGCGGAGTGCCTCCAGGTGCAGACTGCAGGGCAGGCGGAAGGGCACAGGCCCCAGGCTTGGCATGGACGCCCCTCCCTCGGAGCTGAATCCCCTTTGTTTATTTACCTGAGTCTCGAAGTACCAACCCCCCCCCCGCCCACTCCCCCAAATCGACGAGTTCCTGATTCCTGCTCCCCCGATCACGGTGTCGTTCTCTGCATGATTAGCTGCTGGTTCTCCAGGCACTGCTTCAGCTTGTCCTCTGTCAGAGTCAGCCGCTGCTCCAGGATGGAGACTGTCTGCAAAACAACAGGTGTGCAGGCTCAGAAGGTGCAGGGGCCACCGCCGTCCACCCTGGGGATCCCCTCTGCCCCTCCTGCTCCGCCCACACTCCAAAGGACAGCTGTCAGTTCTTCCCACCCAGGGTCCTGCCTGGCCCCGCACCTCTGGTGGCTATTGGGGCAGCTCCTGCCTTCACGTCTGCCCCTCCTGGCTCTGGTGGTCGTTCTCAGGTGTTTGTGGGCAGGGGGAGGACGTGTTCAGGGAAAGGCGGCGGCAGGTCCCACAGCCCTCGGTCATTCCCGAGACAGCCGAGGCCGGGAGTTCCTGGCCCTGGTGGTCTGGCGTGTGGACTGGAACCACCTCTGCCCTGGGGCCAGGCTGCCCATACACAACCAGATACCACCATCTACGGTCATTCCAAAGGTGAGAACCCTGCACCCACAGAGGAAGGCACCCCACCTGGGTCCTCTGCCTTTCCCAGTCCAGTGAAGATTGCTGCAGGGATGTGCCGCCTGGGGTCAGGCCCTAACTCCCCATCTCTGAGCCCATTTCCCCCTCAGGAACAGGAAGTGCTGCCCTGGAGACCGGGAGGTGACTGAGCAGGGGGCCCAGCCGCTCCGCTCGACCGAGCTGGCCACTATGACAATGCCTGTTGTCATGGTGGCTTCCGGAGGCTGAGGCTTTGCTCCCCAGAGGGGCTGGCCCACGGCCTCCAAGCTCTCCCCATGGGCCTGCCCCACCTGTCACGCCTACCCTGACCCTTGCTGGCAGACGGCTGGGCTCACCATTTGCTCCCCTTGCCAAGGGCTGGCTGAGCGCCTGTGCATGCCAGGCCCACACCGGGCACTAGGCGAGTCTACTGGGGACAGGCCTCAGATATGGGTCAGCTAAGAAACAAACTTCCTATTAATTTTCCCTATTTGCCTGTGGGCTTTCCCAGGAGGTTTCGCCACCTCCCCTGAGGGCTCCCTGGAGGCTCTTGGCCTCGGTCCAGTGGACAAGCACCTTCCCTTTCACATACTCAGTGAAACACTGAGGTCCCTGGGCGGGAGTCTCCACTGGGGCTGCTAGTCCTGCAGGCTGCTGGCTGCTCATGGAGGGTGCTCCTCCTGGCGGCCGGCCCCTCTGACTGAGCTGGCGGGGCCACCTGGGCTCCGCGCCCAGGCTGCAGCGCACAGCACGGGCTGAGGAGTCGCTGCCTGTGGACTAGGAACTGCACGCTATGGGGCAGAGCTGGGCTGAGACGATCCCACCTCCCCTGTGCTGGCCGCTAGCCATGGAGGGGTCTGCATCTTGTAAAAGCGGCAGCGGAAAGAGCCCCGGGCTGGCCCACAGCAGCATTCCTGGAGGTCTCCACTGGCTGCTGAGACGCCTGCACCGAGCCAAGCGCCAGAACCATTCTTCATCCAGACTTTTTCCGATGGCTCCGGACACCAGGCCATGGCGGCGGAGCACTTTCCTTTCCTGCCGCCTCCTAACCCTTTCCCAGGGACCCACTCTCCAAATGCAGAGGCCGTGGGTGTGGGGCCACGTCAGCAGCAGGGGCACCACGCATTTCCGGAGGCCCCTACTTAGCTCCATGGGACCCATACTTCAGCACAGTGGAAACATGGCCATTACATTTGTCAATATTACATTTCTTTGAACAGAAAAACATCGCCTACTTCCCATCCAGCCCCGGAACCGAGTATGCCAGCTCAGTTGGGGGGGCCCTTCTTTGGGAGCTTTAGGGGGTGCTTCATGGCCTGTTACAAACAGGTTTACAAAAAGCCCGGCACCTCTCAGCCCTGCAGCCCTTCTCCCTGCTGCCCTCCGGCTCTGTCCCTCCCCAGCCAGGCTTCTGGGTTTGGGTTCCACCTCTCCATCCCCCTCTGCCCCCAGCCTACTCTGCCAAGATGCCGGGTGGCAGCCACCACCTGGGGATCCTGCCCACCAGGCTCCCCCGCAGGCTAGAAGGACGGGCCAGGGAGAGGAAGATGAGTTAGAACTCCTGTCTGTTAGTGCTGCAATTCTTTGCTTTACAATTGTTCTTTTTTATTTTTTTACATCCCCACTCAAGGACATTTTTTCATTGCTTTTTAGAGACTGAGGAAGAGGGGTGGGAAAGAGAGAGAAAGAAACACCAATCAGTTGTCTTCTTGCAGGCACCCGGACAGGGGACTTACAACCCCGTAGGTGCCCTGTCGGGACTCAAACCCGCTACCCTTTGGACTAAGGGACGACGCCCCAACCAGCTGAGCCGCACCATTCAGGGCCGGAACTGTCCTTAGCAACCCCACTGCAGCCCCAGCCTTCTGGAGAACGGGGCAGAGTGAGCCCTGGGAACGCCGGGCTCTGAGTGTGCAGATCGACGTGCCTTCTCTACACCAGGGAGAGTGTCCCCAGGGCCAGGCAGGCTCAGGGCTGCTGGTGCCCAGGCCACTACCACGCCACCACGCTGCCCAGCTGCTGGGGCCAGTGGGAGGAGGGAAGAGTGTCTGGGAGTTTCGGGCTGTCGAGCATCCCCAGCAACGTCCTGTGGCCTTGTTCACGGCAGGACCCTCACTGGTCGGCCCAGAGCCACAGCCCCGCACCACGTGCCAGGCGCACAGTGAACTGCGGCCACGGCCTGCCTGCGAGCCCTGGGAGGCAGGAAGGAGGTGAGGATCGCCATCGAGCCAACACCCCACAGCCCTGAGCCCACAGGGCCTGCCACGGGGCTCGCCTTCCTCCTACTCAGGGACACGTGAGAACTGACCTTCCCAGCAGCCCCCTGACCCACACCTCTTTTACCTTACCCTGCCCAGAGAAGCAGGGGCCAGAGGTCCCAGCCTCTCAGGAAGGCCCCAAGGAGGGGCAGGCTGGTGCCAGGTGCCAGTGAAGGAAACGGCCCTGCCTGACACGGGCTGACAAGTCCAGGGTCCTGGCCACAGGGCAGGCCTGTCTGGGTGAGGTGGCCGGGGCCGCTTGCTCAGCCCTGCCTTCCAGCAGCCAAGCGCGGGTGCCCTCATAACTGGGCAGTGGGGCCCAGGCTCGAGGGCAGACCAGCAGGAGGATCCAGGGCCAGGCTCTGGGGGGGGGGGGGGGGGCACACCCTCATGGTTCCTGACACTCTGCTCCAGGGGCTGCTCCCAACGCGCCCAGTACCTTCAGCAGCCCTCAGGGTGTGGCCTTCATCATCCCCATTTCAGTGAGGAAATCCAGGCACAGGGACATTAAGTAACTTGCCTGAAGTCCCACAGCTTACATGTGACAAACATGAGCCATGAACTCCAGTGGCCTGGCTTCAGAGTGTGGGAACCGTGCGCCTCTACTTTGTCCCCATTGAGCACATGTAAGGACAGGCCTGGCGACTACCTTGCCTCCACTCGCTCTGGCCATGTGACCCCAGGCTTGTCTCTGGCCCCCCCCCCCCCAATGCCCGCCATGCCAGGACAGGACCTGCATGGGCTCCAGACGGCAGTCTTAGTGCGAGGCCCTTCTGAGAGGGTAGGGCACAGGGGCTGGGGAAGGAGCCAGGGCCGGCAGCGTGGTGACTGCATGGAATTCCCAGGGATCTGCTGCAGGATGGCTACAGGCCTGTGGGACCTGGGACGAGGAACCCCGCTCCCATACTGTCTCCCACACCCACCAGTGGCCCAAACTGGCCACTTCGGGTGCCCTGTGTGGGCCGAGCCAGGGCATGTGCATCTCTGTTGGCCTCCACTCCTGACGTGTGTGACAAGGACCATGTTTGTGGCAGGGACACCGGCATGTGTGGTGCTGTGAGGCCCAAGTGGATCTGCAGGACCCACAGCGGTGAGGGTCCCAGCGGCACGGCCAGGGCCTGGGCCCTCTCTGGGCTCTGCGTGGGTCCAGGGCACAGCTTGTGCAGGCAGGCAGAGTCGGGTGCTCCCCGAGGGGAAGAACCCCACTCAGAAGGGGTGTGACAGAACCAGGGCAGGCCCTGCTGGAGTGGTGCCGGGCCCCCATGGCCCGGCCCTTGTGCGTCAATTGGCACCCTCCCTGGGCTGGGCCACCCTCTCCTGTGTGCCCACTTTCTCCTCCGGCGCCATTTCCCAGCCCCTCCTCCCCGCTTCCTCACGGCCCAGCCCCCACCCCTTGTACACCCCACAGCACTCTCTCCCAGCCTGGTCTCCTCTGGAGGGGGCTTGTCCTGCACCTTCTCTCGGCTTTTCCCCCCAGGCCTCACTTCTGCCTCCTTTTCAGGCCCCTGTCTTGTCCCCTCTCACTCTGTGTTTGGGGACAGGGTGTCAGTGCGGCCCACGGGCTGTGGGGCTGGCGCCGGCTGACAGGCCTGGGAAGGAGCCCTCCAGCAGGGCTGGGGGGCTGGGAGGCCCTTGCTCACAAAGTCTCGTTAATATTTTTCTAAGGTTTTAAAAAAAACATGGCATCAAGTTTGTTTCCGGTGCTAGTAAATTTTAAGAAATGCTTTAAAAAAACCTCAAATGGTAAGTTAAAAAAAAAAAAGACAACACGAGACGGGTCAGGGATGCATTCCAAGTACGAGCTGCAGCAGGTGGAAAGGCCCCGAGGCAGTGAAGAGCACGGCACACTCCCCGAAGTGCCAGGAGGCCGGAGAGGTAGGTGTGGAGGGGTCACACAGGGAAGAAAGTGAGGTGGCCACAAGCCAGGTGGAAGAGGGGCTCAGGGTGCTTAGCCAACAAGGGACAGGAACAGGGAAGCCTCGTGGCCCTGGCACCGCCTCGCGACTCCCAGGTCTCCCAGGCCTGAGCAGGCAGAGCCAGGAGGAGCGTGCTCCTGCAGGTCGGAGGCCACCTCTCAGCGTGCTGACTCCCGAGGGAGGCCTGGGGCTGCCTGGTCCTCCCGTCGGCAGTGAACGGAAGGGAGTGAACTGGCGCTTCTGAGCAGATGACAGGCGCCCTCCAAGCCAGGTCCCTCCTCCCACATGTGCCCCACAAGCGGACATAGTGGGGAAACCGGAGCCATAGTTTCTACCGAGCCCCAGGGCCCAGAGCACAGCCACGGCCCTCCTGATGCCATCCCCTCTCACAGTCGCTCAGGTGCCTGCCTGTGCGGCCAAGAAGAAACTGGCCCCTAGGAGCTTCCAAGCACTGCCAGGGCCCACAGCCAGTCCTGTCTGCGCTGGCTTTGGTCCTGTCCGCCAGGAACGACAGAAACACCACTTTGGAGGAAAGACAGAACGAGGGTGAGCAGCCAGTCCCTCACAAAACACTTCAGCAGGTGCGGGCCTCACTCTCAGCCCTCCCCCGGCATTCCCTCACCCCGCCCTGCTCCGGTGTCTCCAGGCCCACGGCCTGCTCCCATCAGGGCCCCACGCAATGGCTGGGGCCCCACTCAGGTGGTATTGGTTCTGTGGACAGAATTTCCTCCTGGGTCTCCCTGGACATGGAAGACGGGTGGCACTGAGGTGCACAAGGCGGCAGGGCCAGAGGCAGACTGATGATGGAGGCAGAGGGCCTCCTTCTGGCCACACACCACCCCCTGCCCCAACAAGCACCCTGCCTGGGCTGGGGCACAGCGGCAAGGGGACCTAACAGCCCTGGGTGGCAGCCTGGCAGGCAGCTGGGAGGCCGGAGCGGTGGCGTCTGAATGGGGAAGATTGGGAGCGGGACACGAAGGCCCAAACGTCTGGGGGTGCTGCCTGAGCAGGAGGCTGCGTATGGGTAGAAACTCCGGCCCAGAGAAGTGTGTCCAGCAGAGGCAGCCCCCGGGCGGGGGGACGGGGGAGCACAGCAGGGACTGACGGGGCACAGCAAACAAACTCTGTGGCCAGACCTGCGCCCAAGACCCCCGGCTGCTGTGCCAGGCCAGCAGGGCGCTGCCTGAGGCGTCTCCCCACAGGTCCGAGCAGGCTCCTCCGGCCCCGGGCGCTGCCCTCTCAGGCCCCCTCCTTGCACTTTGCCTTCCCGGACTCTGGGGCCCCTCTGTGTTGCTTCTGCCAGGCCCCTGTCCTGGCCAACAAACCCAGGGCTCAGGCACTCACACGACGTACAAGGCCTCTGTTGCTTGTGATAATGCTCTTCCTGCCCAAGCCCCACTCCCCTGAAGCTTTTACTCCAGCCCTCCTCCCCCGAGAAGTCCTCCTGGTCCCAGCCCGTGCCCAAGAACCTGCCCTCGTGTCTCAGCATATCATGGCTGTAGCACGGGTGTGGGTCTCTGGAAAATGCTGTCACAGTGTCTCCTCATCCCTCCTTTGTCATGTGTGGTAAGACCGCAGGTTCCAGAGCTGTACAGCCTGGGTTTGAATCTGAACTTGACCACTGACCTGCTAGTAGACTTGGGTAAGTTACCTGACTCGGGGCTTCAGATTCCACCTGTGTATGGTACCTCTCACAGAGATGCTGCAATACTGTGTTAACAGCCAGTATTTTTGTGGCACTTGGTCTGTGCCCAGCTGGGCACAGGAGTGCACTGCTAGCAACATGGCTCCCCCAGCTCCTACCCTCGTGGGGGCCAGGTCTAAGCTGGGCTCTCGGGGGAGCCCTGGGCACCGGGGGCGGGTGGCTTGATGAGGCCCTGAACAAGCCAGCCTGGGGTCAGGTCTGGGAGACTTGAGCCACTGGGGCACATGGTGGTCTGGTTGCTTCTCCTGTGACGGAAGCATTCCTTCTACTCATTCCCAGCCTGCAGTTGATGTGGGCTCCCCCAGGCGGATTCCCCAGTGGGGCTGGGGTGCCTCAATCCCAACCCCCAACACAGGAGCCAGATTACTGGCAGACAGAGTGTCCCAGCTGCCAGGGTCTCAAGGAGAGGGGCACAGTCACCCAGCCAGGTCACTGGGGCACCAGAGCCAGGCCACAGGCAACCTCCCGGGGTTGGCCAGTGGCTCAGCGCCCGCCTGGGCTGTGCCACACAGAACGTCGGATTTGCCTTTGGTTTCGCTGCAAAGATGGAAAAATGTGGCATTCCTCTCCCCTGCAGCGTGGTTTGACTCCACTCGACTAAAGATCTAAAACAGATGCAACCGAAGGGGCTCTCTGCTGTGGGGCCTGGTGAGCTATCAAAGCAGAGTGGGGCTGCTCGGCCCTGGCTCCTGCCGGCTCCAGACCTCTCTCTCACTGTCTGCGTGTGTGCGTGTCTGTGTGTGCTCGCACACGTACGCATCCGCACGTGCAGGGCCGGCCACCTCCCCACACTGCGGCCCTGTGTCGCCCCGGCCTGTGTCCAGGCTGATGGCTCCAGCACGGGGAGGACACCAGCCCTCGGAGCAGCCCTCTGACGTTGCACAGGTGCCTGCGCCACGAGGACGGGGTTTGCCTGTTCCTGCTCACACTGGCCTCCTGCCTCCGGGCACAGGCCCTGGCCCATGAGAGGGGCACACTGAGCGCTGAAAGGACACGTGCCATGAGCACTGGGGGTGCAGAGCACAGGCCTGCACCAGCCAGCCCAGGCTCCTAACGGCAGCCCTCGTCTGCAATGCTCCCCCAGCCTGGGCCTTGGATCTGGCAGGCTTGAGGGGACAGAGAGGAGGGAGGAGAGGGTGGGCAGGCTGGAGGGGCCCTGCCTGCTGGCTTGGGAGGGAGGAAACCTCCCAGCCTCAGTGGGAAGTGGGGGTGCACCCCTCTCCCCTTTCATCTGATTTGATGAGGACTAAAGGCTCCTCGACCTCAACTTCCGAGGGGAAGAGGCAGACTCGCTCGTGTGCTGGCGTCTAACAGGCTAACCTGCCCAGGGTCACGCACACGGCTAAAGCACAAGACACCGGAGTGTCTAAAGCAGTTCCTCCCAGTCTGTCCGGCCCAGCGACGGTCGGTTTAACAGCCCTTCTCGACCCCAGCCTGCCACTCACACACAGCGCGCATCTGTCCCCAGGCCTACAGTCCTACGGCGCGCTGTTCTGCATTGTCTAGGGAGCCAGGGCTCTGCCGTCTGCGCCCCTGCCCCGCCCCACGGAGGGCCCGCTCTCTGAGGGAAGTGCGTGAACAGGGTTTCCCATCGCTGAGTCAGCCGCAGGACCAAGGGACCCTGGCTGATTTACTTTCCTTGTGGTTTTACAGCAACTCCTTTTACATAAACGTGGGCTTTCCACATTGCCCCCAGAGAAGCAATAAACAGTGGGTCCGCTCAGCACCACCCAGAAAACCGGATGGATGCTCCTGGGACCCATGAGGTGCTAACCCCCCGCACCAGGTGGGGGGCCTGAGCCACATACCCCACCAACACTGGCATGCGTCCAAGCTCTTCTCTTCGCCAGCCCCGGGCAGGCCGCAGGTGCAGAGGGCTGGCCACTGCTCAGCCACAGGCCTCACGGTGTTCTGGCCCCAAGGGCCGAGCACGGGGCGGGAACCTTGGCCTTGGCGGCCTTCTGTACCCCATTTCTGCAGAGGCTGACTGGTCTAACAACCCGTGTGAAGGCATTAACTTACCAAGGCCCGACAACACAGTGTCCCATGTCAGAGGGGTGGCTCCCAGGCTCACTGGAGACCTGGGCGACCTCAGGCTGCCGCCCCATCGGCAGGACCCACTTGGGGACAAGAAGGGCTCATGGGCTCCCCTGCCTGGGGGAGCACCCACCTCTCATCAAGGCCAATGTCTGGGCTCACCAGCTCACCAGCAGGGCCCAGACCGCTCCCCAAACGACATGTCCTGCTGAGTTCGACGCTTCATTCTGCCTTTTCTCCATCCAGCTGTGACAGCTGTGGGTGCAGTCTGGGCTGAGATGGCCCCCCTGTGGAGCAGGTCCCGAGGGCAGTTGCCTCAGCCCTCCTCTGGGAGGGCGCCAAGGGGCCACAGGCCAGCTGCGCCGTGGTCAATGGCAGAGCCACATAGGCCAGTTTGGGGCTGCCCGTCCCAACCACAATACTCACATGGGCCCCTCCTCAGGGTCTGGGCTCGACTCCTCCTTGGAGGACACTTGGGCCCCCAGAAGAGTGAGAGCTGGCCTCCTGAGTGCCCTTCGTCCCCCTCTCAGAGGGAGGCGCAGCTTCCCTCCCCACCCCAGGCTTGCCGGGCCTCACAGGAAAGCCCACCCAACCGCAGCTGTTCCCAGGCCCCAGAGAAAACCGCAGCCGTCCAGAGCCCATCTGGCCAACGGGGGCCTTCCGTCTGCAACAACTTTAGGAGGGGGTGCTTTCTGTCACAGCCACAGACCGATGGAAGACAGGGCTCCTGTCGGCCCCCGTGCAGGGACACACACGAGCTGGTCTAGCCCTGGCCCGGTCCTGGTCCCGGTCCTGGGGAGACGCAGCGTGCGGCCCGAGTGTGTAGGGCCCGGGGAGCCAGTAGGTGAGCTGCCCACAAGAGCGGCAGGCCTGGGGAAGGGCCGAGGCCCAGCCTCCGAAGCCACTGCAGGCAGACCCCCCGTGTGTCTCCGGGACAGACTAGAGGGTGTCATGTCCCTGACCCCCACCCAGGAAGCAGCCTCTTGATGGAGGAAGCAAGTCTCCTGTCACCCAACCCCACGGCAGGAGCTCAGGCTGCCCTGAGCTCGACTGTGGCCCAAGGGCGGCTCCTGAATGTCCACGTCTCAATAGAGGACAGCCACTGTGGACGAGGCTGGCCCGGCAGCTGCATGTGCTGATGTGGGGGGTGGGGTACACTGGTGACTCACTTGTAGCTTCTCCAAAAGTGTAGGCCGGGCACACCTGGGAGGACACCCCGGGGAGAGACACCACAGACCCCCAAGGGTGGTCAGGCAGCTCAGCGCCCCTTCCCCACCAGCGTGAAACTACACACCTCACCTGAGCAGCCCATCAAACAGGGAACTGCCAGGACCCTGGGGTGGAGGGTGTCAGGGCATCTCAAAGGAGATGAACCGTCCTCTTCGACCCCCCACAGCAAACAGGCGAAACCCCTCAGCCTCACTGAGTATGGGCAGTGCAGTCACTACAGCCTGCGCAGGCGACCAGCACCGTCGTCGCCAGAGACCCACAGCGGCAGGGCTAGGGGCCACCCACCGTCCGTCACCCACCGCTCGTCCCCCATTCCACATATGGCCTCTCACGAGCCCAGCAGAGCCCCTGGCGAGTCACAGAACCTGAACGTGATGGCACAGCAGTGCTGCGGCCGCCTGAACCATGGGGGCCACAAAAACCAGCTGGAGCAGGAAGGCCATGGCTTGTTCTTTAGAAAAAGCAGCAAGATGTGAAACTGGAGCCAGAAGTGACTTTGTTGTGGATTTCCGAGGCCAAACCACCCAGCCGCTTGGCGGTCCAGGCCCTCAAGGCAGCCTGCCCCACTCTCGGGCCCCGTCCCCATCCCCGTACCCTGGCCAGGCTGTACAGAAGACCCAGGGCCTCTGAGACTGCTTGAACCTCTGTCCCTCAGAGTCTGGAGGCAGTGAAGGGAGCCAGGGCAACAGGACTCCAGCTGTGGGAGGCAGCCCCTCCCTGATCACTGGTGGGTTTCCCAGCTTCTGGCAAAGGGACCCCCATGTCACTCAGCGATACCCCCACAAGAACAAGAAGGGAAATGTCAGGGCCTGTCTGCACACCCACTGAACGCTCATCACCAAGCAGGCAGACCTGGCAGCCGCAGGGGCCTCGAGTGGGTGGGAGAGGAAGCTCGAGGGAAGAGGGCCCAAAGGGAGTCCCAGCCCCCATCGTGGGACAGACAGATGGACTGTACTCAAGCCTCCCCTCTGTAGAGGACACCCAGCTGGGCCCAGGTCCATGCAGGCGGGAGGCAAGGCTGGGCTAGAGCAGCTGAGGCTTCTGACTCCTGGTCCAGGCTTTTCTCTGGACTCCGTGAGCCTCGGGGATCGACCACCTTGCCCAGGAAGAGAGCGGGGATAGACCCAGTAGGTCAGGGACCCAGGGACCACAGCACAGGTGTGCGTTCTCTCCAGGGAGGAAAGGACGTGGGCTTAGGACAGGCTCCGAGAGAAAGCAGGGGGAGCGCCCAGGATACACAGCCCCCACCCCGTGTCCTCCGCCCTAGGAGCTCCCGAGAACCCCATGAAGGGTTGTGAGAGACAAAATGTCTCGCCAAGGAAAACCTCAGTCCCACTGTCAGGAAACACAGCCATCGCAGTGGCACAATTCAAAGGACAGCCGCCACAGCAAGCGTGTCTCTGTGAAGGGCTCCTACCTTGGCCCGATGCCTGGGTCTGGGTTTACGGCTCCCATCTAATGGGGCCATGACCCATCCCCCATGGACTCCTGCCCCCCATCACTTCCTGGGCCAGACTCCTTCCTGGACCTGGGGGCAGCCTCCTTCTCTCCCCGACGTCTGCTGCCAGCCAGACCACTAGCACCTTGCTGGCAGCTCACAGTGGCCCTGGGCCTCGTGCCCAGCAGTTACAGGGGCCTGTGGGGTGCCCACTGCTGCCACTGCCAGATCCCCCGGCCACGCTGCCCCTCAGGGAACGTGGACTCATGCTCTGCTTCACCGAACGGCCGGCACCTGTCCAGCACATCCCATTAACCAGGTAGGCCTGCTGTCCCCAGTGCACAAGGGAGGCAACTGAGGCTCTGGGGAGTGACGTCAGCTGCTCAGGCCGTGAATGGTGAACTTGGCCGTCAAATCCAGGAGGGCAGCTATGCCCAGGCTCTCTCCAGAGGGGGGCTCATTGGGCTGAGCAGAGCAGCCTGAAACCCAAGAGGGGACCTCTGCTGCCCACAGCTGCTGGGGACACACAAGGCCGACCGAATCCCAGCTGTTCAGAATGTGCTGCCGAGCTGGGACCAGGGTCCCCGGGCTCAGTGGAGGGACTAGGGAAGTCCCAAACCATAGCCTCATAGGGGTCTGAAGGGGTTGTGCTCACACAAAGAAGGGCCAGGGCAAGGGGTGTGCTCTCTGGCCTCCACCTCGGGGGCCTGGCTTGCTGGCTGTGACCCCCAGTGGTGCGCAAGAACCCCTGGGAGGTAAGGTTTGGTTTGCAGGTGAACTTCCCGATGGAGCCATCCCAGGGTGGACAGCGGGGGACAGAATGTGACAGAGGCATCCAGACCCCGGGCACAGGTCAGGCCGCTGGAGAGCCTTCCCTCACTCCATGGTGCCAGTTTCTCCCCCAGCTGCTAACACATAAACTTCCACGCGCACCCCGAAAACAGGGACAGGAAATATTTTTAGTGTTACACTCTTCTGGACCCAAAGGTGCTATTTTTAACCGTCTTCTCAGACTTAGTTTTCAACTTTATTCCATGAAGCCCTCATGGATCCTACCTCCAACGTCTCCCTGGATGAGCCCGTGAAGAACACGAGGCAGGCGCAGCCGCTCCTGCTGGGGCTGAGGGAGATTTTTTAAGTCTTAGCTGCTCCTCTCTTAGCACGTGCCTGCTCAAGGGTGACTGGGTGACCGACCTTCAAAAACGTCTGCATGATGTGCCTCAGTCCCACCGGCCCCCAGTCACAGACGCTGGGCCTGTCGCCCAAGGGTCCTGCCTTCAGCGGGCCCAAGTGTGCATCCCAGCTGGGACTCACTGTGAACCATGTGACGTGGGGGTGCTTTTCCCACTCAGCCCAAACCCAGAGGCAGGGAAAGGACACCACACCGTGTCCATTGCTGTCACAGATTCAAGGCTCCTTTGTGTCCCTCCTGCACCCTAACCCTACCCACGAGCTGGACCGGGAGACAGCGATCTGCATGTCAAAGCCAAGAAAGGAGGGGGCCTGAAGACCTTTAAATCCTGCCTTGTCTGTCCCCCCCTCACCACTCCCCCTCGCCTAGATGTGCCCAGGACCCCCCTTGGCCTGGGCTGCTGTGCCTCAGCCAGAACGGCCCTCTGCCCCCGGTGAGATGCCCCCGACATGCCTGTTGGGCTGGTGTCACCTCCTGTCAGGGCTTTCTACCTGGACAATGCCGCCCCAACGTCTGCTACGGTCTGCGGACCAACGCACGCTCCATAGGGTGGGCCCACGTCTGTCCTGCCGATGAGGGTCAGCGCCACAGCTCTCTGGGTCCGGGCACAGGCCAACACGCCCCCCAGACCCACTCCACTGTCACTCCACAGGAAAGGAGCAGCGCCAGCTCGAACCCAGACGCCTGGCTCCCAGACGCCTGGCTCCCCGCCCAGAAGAGAGGACAGATGGACAGCATCACTTTCAAGGCCTCGGGTGGCCTGGGGCAGCCCTGGGTAGGCATGCCCTGGCAGGACCTAGCACTGGTGACTTGGGGGGTCCACTGGCTTGTCAGGACTCGGACAGCTCTGAGAGCCAGGTCCAAGCAGGCACTGCCATTTCATTCACTTGGGCTGGAAACGGGTCCTTCATGATTACATTTCTGAGTGCAGACGGCGGGCAGAGTTGCGCGAGGCCTACCTGGGTGAGGACGTCCAGCTGGCCCACGATGTGCTCCAGTGTGCTGGTCAGCGTCTGGGGCACACTGCTGGGCTCTGGCGGCGGGCTCCGTACCGACTCCTGGCTCCTACCTCTGCCTGGAGGGACAGGGAAATCCACTTCCGGCTAAAGACAAGGAGAGGAAAGCGGGCCTCAGACCTGAGAGAGTGCTCGAGGGAGGAGGGGCGGGGACAACCCCTCCGAGGGGCTGAGCAGGAAACCCACCAGCACCTGTGAGAACAAAGCCTCCAAAGGTTGGTGAGAAAAGGCCACAGTGGGGCCCGTCCACACACCCTCTTCCAGGCCCTCCCCTGGAGCAGAGGCCATGAGCGAGGGGGCTGGGGGGCTGGACAATGTCCTCAGCCATGGGCTAGAGGCCCCAGCTGCTTCTGATGGGGCTCGGGGTCTCTGTCAAAGATCCATTCCCCCAACCCTTCTGCCACCAAGGACAAGTGACTCCACAGGGGACTCATTCCTCATTCTGGCCCCGCACGTGTCCCCTAGTCAGGCACCACTCTGCGCATAGACAAGGCTTCTCCTGACCTGGAAAGCGCAGGTCTTCCTGAGCCACCCAGTTCCCACGGACACAGCAGCTGGTGCCCCAGGTTGGTCTGGGGACCTACAACTTCCCTGTGTACTTGTTCCCTGTGGGAGTGACGTGCTGGGTGAGGCTCACACTCTCGGCTGGCCCCAGAGCCCTGTAACCCACCACAGCGGCCGCCCTGGGCTCAGGAGCCTTCCAAATGCTGCCCCATCACACCCAGCTTTGCCAGGCCTCCAGGGCTCTCCACCACCTCTGGAAGCAAACTCCAGCCCCTGACCAGGCACCCTGCTCAGGCTCCGGCCTGCCACCCCTGCCTCTGCATTGGGAAGCAGCCTGCTGCCCACCCCCCACCCCGGCTCTTTCCTGCTCTGAGCAGCGCATCCTCTACCACTCTGCGACCTGCACCTCCCACCAGGAGCCCTCTGAGCAGCTGCACACTGGGCCCGCCCCACCCCTGCCCTGCCCTGCCCTGCCCAGTGGCTGCGTCTCAGGACCAGGGCAGGATGAAACAATTTCAGCTCTCCCATAGGCCCGCCACCCACCGGTGTCTGTGTCCCTCTCCCTGTCTCCTGCCTGCACTCATCACCCCTCTGCCCTCTAAACCCAGAAGAGCCCTGGGCTCAAAGCTTGCCAGCTACCCGTGCGCCACAGCGCGGCGGAGACCTGCATGTTTTCCTATATTAAGAAAGCGTCCTAATCTCCTAGATAACAAATTCTTGAGTGCCTGTCAACTTGAACATGGAAAAATGCAGGCCCTGGTGGTTCAAGAGACCTTAACTGTGAGACACAGCTAGAGGGACTTCTTGAAAACAAAGCCGTGCCACCGGGATGTGTGCTACAGTGCGGGGCCCTCTGTAAGACCTCGGCCCACAGCATGGGGCTCGCCGTGTCCTCCGGGGGTCAGTGCGCTTCAGGTGTGAATGCGAGGCACCCACCCCAAAGAGAAGCATTTCAGACGTCTCCCTGGCCTTTACCTCCTAGCCATGGCCCTCAGGCCCAGGAGCTCTCTCAGGGGCCGCAGAGTGCAGAGGGAAGAGCCCCAGCACTGACCAGCTAAGTGGCCTCCACCCCCTCCTCTGAAGTGGGGGTGATGACCCCACCCTTCTAGGAGCTGGGCTGGGGAAGTGCTTGTCTGAGACCACCAGCTGGCCTTTCTGCAGAAGAGACACATTCACGGTCCTGTGTCTGCTATGCCCAGGGAGGCCAGATCCAGACATTGTCCTCCTGGCTCCCTCAGGAAAGGCCCCCAGAGGAAGGGTGGGAGCTCGGTACCCTGCACCCTGACAGTCGGCACCCTCAAGAAGTGGTCAGACCATGCTGCCCGCTGTGCTAGAAGGAGGGGATGGAAGTTCTGAGTGTTTCTGCAGAACAGCCCAGAGACCCACGTGGTGTTTGGGGGCTCTGGAAGCAGAGCAGGGGCGGGGGATGATGGGAGCAGTGGGGAGGTGGTCCGAGGGACCGCTGCGTGTTCTCATCTCCAGGCTTTCCCAGGCCGTGCCCTGTCACCGCACAGGAGACCGAGGCTCAGCCAGGGGCTGTGGGGAGGCACTGGCCTCCAGCCCCACTCCCGAGGGCAGGACACTGCCACTGGGCTGCGCTGCTGGCCAGCCACACGGTCTCCGTCTTACCTTTACCAGGGCACGGCGCCCCCACTCCCTTGTCCACTCTCCAGCAGACGGCACAGCATAGGAAGACGCTGCTCACCGCTGTGAACCTGTCACCTAGGTGCCAGGGATTTGTACACATCACTTCGTTCCACCCTACCCACAGCCCTTCACGGCAGACATCATTAACCTGCTTTTCTAGGTGGGAGGAAGGCTCTAGGAGGTTAAGTGGCTCGCTCTGAGTCACCCAGGACAGGCAGTTCCCGGGCGCGGGGCAGCCTCTGACAGGGGACACCACCTGCGGTTTTGCCTCCACGGGTCCAGCTGCTCTTATGTCCCCACAAACACCCCCAGCCCCTCAGTCTGACACTTTCTGGGTCATTCTCCCACCCTTCCTGCCCCGGAACGCCTGCCTGGCACAGAGCTGAGCGCAGAACAGGCCCTTTGCAAAGAGCCAGCCCCACCGCGGTGCCATTCTGGTGCAGTGACGCCTTCCCAGGGCCAGCAGCACTGCCCCGCCCCACATCAGAGCCCCTCGCCCCGCACTCCAGCTCTCTGGAGACGTGGCACTTCCCTGAGAGCCGGGCAGACAAGCGATAAAGTGGAGAGAAGGTGACAGGCAAGACCGGGGAGGCACGCGCCCCAGGGCTGTGAGTAATGCGGCGGCAGGCCGCGCAGAGCAGTGTTTAAGGGGGAAACCGCATCAGAAGGGTCGCTGGGGCCTGCCTGGCGGCTCTCAGGTACCTTTCAAAACTGACCCACACACGCCTGTGGAGCCGCACCAAGTCGACAACCCACCCCCCTTCCTTCCTTCCCTCCCCCAAAATATTTTGCTGCTCTATTTACAGCTTTTTAATAAACAGATTATATTTATTTTTAGAGAGAGGTGGAAGGGAGGGAGAAAGAGAGGAAGAGAAACATCAATGCGTGGTTGCCTCTCGCTCATCCCCTAATGAGGACCTGGCCTGGAACCCAGGCCTGTGCCCTGACCAGGAACCAAACCGGCGACCCTCTGGTTCGCAGGCCGACACTCAAACCACTGAGCCACACCAGCCGAGGCAAGTCCACAACTTTCATTTTTGCCAAATCTTAACATCGAAACAGAAAAGCAGGTGAGACTCGGAGCAGAGGACTCTGACCCTGTGGAAGGCTCACCTGGGTCTCGGGCTCCCTGTTGCCACCTGCACACACGTGTCTGGCTGGAATCCCAGGAGAAGAAAGAGACATTCCTTTTATGAAAGTATGCTGGTAATACATTTTCTCAGCTTTTGTTTATCTGAAAAATAGTTCTCATTTCTCCATTTCTAAAAGATATTTTTGCTGAGTATAGAGTTCTGGGTTAACAGGCTTTTTTTTCCCTTTGAATACTTTGAAGAGGTTACTAAATGTCTTCTCTGGTGCGATGTCACGTGAGAACGGCCTGTGACCCCGACCTTTGGCCCCTGTGTAAAAGGCGTCTCTTTTCTCTGTCTGCCCTCGAGCTTTTTTGGTTTTCAGAAGCTTCGTGGAATTTGTAGGGGTTTTATTTTTATTTTTTTTCCTTCAGCTTTCCCGTCATTTCTCCGAGCTTCTTAGATCTGTGGTTTGATGCCTTTCATTGTTTTTAAACAATTCTTGGCCATTATCTTCTCAACAGCGCCAAAAGCCAAAAAATAGTGTTGCTCGTTTCCTAGGGCTGCTCTAAAAAAATTGTCACTTGTTGGCTGAAGATGGGAGATTGATTCTCTCAGAGTCCAAGGTGAAGGTGTCATCAGGGCCACAGTCCCTCTGGAGACACGAGGAGAGAGCCCTTTCTCGCCTCGTCCAGCTTCCAGGGGCTGCAGGAGTCCTTAGCTCACGGCTGCGTCACTCGTCTCTGCCTCTGTCTTCACTGGGGTCTCTTCTCTGTGCCTCCCGTCACTGGCTTTCTGGCCAGCCCAGTCGTCCAGCATGAGCTCCTCTCGGGACCCTCAGCTTAATCACAGTGACAAAGACCCTTTCCCCAAATGAGGTCGCACCCACAGGTTCTGGGAGTTAACAGCAGAGAGAGGTTTTCAGGGCCGGGGCAACCGCTCAACCCACAGCAGAATGCTTGGCTCTGAGCCGCACAACACGGCACAACATCTGGATGCTGACCACTGTGACGCAGCGGTGAGAACATCAGAGGAGACCAGTATCAACAGGAAACGCGCCGTGTTCACACACTGAGGGCTTCACTGATTTAAGATGTCGGTTCCCAAAACCACCTACAGGAACGAAAAAGCTGGTTCTGAAGTTTACATGAACAGGCAAAGGAAGTAGAAAAACCAAAAGCATTTTGAAAAAAAACTTTAGAGGACTCGCCTGACTCTAACGCTTAGTCTAAAGCTGTGGCCCAGACGGCGCGCTTTTGGTGAAAGGACACACAGGTCAATGGAACAAACAGAATCCAGAAACAGACCCGTAGATACTAGGCCAATTAATTTTTTAAAAGATTGCACTTATTTATTTCTAGAGAGAGGAGAAGGGAAGGAGAAAGGGAGAGAAACATCCATGTGTGGTTGCCTCTTGCACGCCCCCTACTGGGGACCTGACCTGCAACCCAGGCATGTGCCCTGACTGGGAATTGAACCAGCGACCCTTTGGTTCGTAGGCTGGCGCTCAATCCACTGAGCCACACCACTCAGAGCCAGGCCGATTAATTTTTAACAAAGATACACAAACAACTTAGTAGAGAAAAGAGTATTTTTAACAACTGTTGGAACAATAGAATCTCCGAGTGCAAAAAAATGAACCTTGGTACATAACCTGTATCTTGTACCAAGTGAAAACAGTAACTCAAGACGGATCGTAGACTAAATGTAAAACCTGAAACTATAATGTTGGCATACGTTTCTCTTCTAAAATATAGGGAAAAACATCTTTGTGGCCTTGGGTTGGGTCACAAAGATTTCTTAGACATGACACCCAAAGCATGATCCACAAAAGAAAAAGTTTAAAAATGAACTTCCATCAAAATTCAAAACATTTACTTCTTGAAAGACACTAAGATAAAAACACAAAGCACAAACTGGGAGAAAATATCTGCAAGTCACATATCTGGCAAAAGACTCATGTCCAGAATATAGAAAAACTTTTAAAACTCAATGAGAAGACTAACAATCTAATTTTAAAAAATAGGCAAAAGATCTGAACAGATACTTCACCAAAGAAAACATAAAGATGGCAAACAAACAGGTAAAATGATGTCCTATCGCCCCGGCCGGGCAGCTCAGTTGGTTAGAGCACTGTCCTGACACACCAGGTTGTAGGTTCTTTCCCCGGTCAGGGCACATACAAGAATCAACCAGTGATGCATCAATAAGTGAAACAGCAAATCGATGTTTTTTTTCCTCTCTCTCTAAAATTAAAAAAAAAAAGGTGCTCTATGTCATTAGTCACTAGGAAAACTAAAGTTAAAATCACAGTGAGACACACCACACATCTGTTAGAGTGGTTAAAGTAAGAAAGACTGGCCACGCCCCGTGCTGGCCAAGAGGCTGAGAAACGTGGGCGGCCTCACACCGCCCGGGAGAAGGTACAAGCACGTTGGAAAGCAGTTTGGCGTCACCCAAAATGTCATATACACATATGTCCCAGTCATTCGACTCCTAGGTATTTACCCAAGAAAAATGGAAATATATATACACAGAGAGATACATACATGAAAGTTAACAGCAGCTTTATTTGTAATAGCCAAAACTTGAGAACACCCCGGTCCTCACCAGCAAGCAGATCAAGAACGGGATGGCGCACTACTCGGCAGTTAAAGGGGGTAACAGCACAGATGAACCTCGGAATGGTCAGGTGGACAGAGAGAAACCAGACCCAAGAAGACCTAACTGTATGATTCCATTCATATCAAATGCTGAAAACACACTCGTCTCCTGGCTGGGGCTGGGGAAGGGGGGCGTGGACTGACTACAGAGGCTCGAGGCAACTTGGGGGGTGATGGAGTCACTCTATGCCTCGGTAACAGCAGCGACCACCTCACTCTGTTTGCCAAAGCTCAGAGAATGCTTCACTCTTACATGGTGAGCGAACTACTCATGATTCTGAGCCGGACTTTTTAGAAAAGGCCGGGACGACTGCAATACCCCTGGGAGCCCACCCTGCTCATCGACAGGACAGTGCACGTGACACGGCCCACCACTGCCACTCTCTCCGAGGGTGCCAGTCACCACCTCTCCACGGGGTACCACTAATGGGCAAAGCCAAGGCTGCAGGTGCCCGGGGCGGCCTGTGAGGTCCCCTGCTGGTCCGGCATCACAGTTTCCAAGTGTGGAAAGCCAGTGTCATAGCTCAGTGCTTCTAGTTCCCAAGGCCTCGGTCTCCCCGGCTGTCAGCACCTGTCTGTCCCCAGGCGGCGGCTGTCCGGTCTAGACGTCAGGCCAGCAGCCAGGAGTGGCTGGAGTTTTCCTGTAACTACGCCACGAGCTGACTTGACAGCGCGCCGCCTCCAGGGGGTGGGTGGTCAATCATTCACATCTGCTCAAAGCAGAGGTCACTCTTTGCCCTTTAATCTCCAACACTGGACCCTGCCCCACCTGCTCCAGAAACAGACCCTGTAACAGACAAAAACATCCAGGAACTGGTCCACGGCTTGCGTCTGGGCAGAGAGAGGACAGGGAGGTGACCCAGGCCTAAGGTCTGGGTGGTCTCACTGGTCCCACCTCCTTGTAGAGCCCCAGGCGGGGAACCTGTCTGGCCACTGCCTACTTAAAACACGAAAGCATATCACTGCTTCCAAAGCAGGGCCGAGCGCAGAGCAGGAAGATGCACACACACACTCCCCCCAGGATGAAGCCTTTTCAACGGAACCTTTCACCGAGCTGCTCACTGCAGCCTGCTGAGTGAGGGTACAGAGATGCCCGGCCACCGGCCTCTCTCAGCCTGCCCCACAGGCCTTTGCCTTTGGCAATCGGCCTCCATGGAAAGTTAGCAGGCGTCCCTGGCAGGCGGCCTCCCTGTTTGCTAAACCAGGGCCTGGCGAGGAGAGAAGGGAGCACACAGAGCCCAAAGTGCTCACCCTCATCGCCAGTGACTCCAGGGAAGAAAGGCACAGCTGTTTTCTCAACTCCAGGCTCAAAAGGAAACTGGCAGTGCCTTCCCCACACACATGCATGGACCCGACATACGACAGCCTAGCTTGCTCTGTAACTTGGGTTTCCGCCCTGCAGCCCAACGAGAGGAAACTTCCGGTTCTGAACATAGCCCAGAACCCGAGGAAGCTCTGGTTTTTCAAAACCATCTCACTGCCTGGTAGTCTTGCCAGTGTTCTTCCCAGCCAGACAAGCGAGCCTGGCCTTTGGTGACGGCTGCTGCCCTGGGTGTGTGAGTGTGCACGAGTGTGCAAGGCGCCTAGGTGCATGGCCGAGGCCTGGGGAGAGCTTTCCCGTTGACCACCACCTGTTCTGGGAGGGCTGGCCTTCACTCAGGTCAGTTCCACAAATGCGACCGAGCGCCCGCTCCGGCTGCCAGCTCCGGCTGTGAGACAGAAGCACCCCACGCCGAGACCGAGGCCACCGAGGGAAGGAGATCAAGGCAGCTGAAAAGCCCATGTGTTGACTGTAGGTTGTTTTTTTTTGTTTTAAATTAAAATGCTTTGAACTAATTTTAGACTTCCAAAAAAATTGCAAAAAAACAGTAGAGAATTTCCATCTATTCTCCCAGGTCCCCCGCACGTTAACATCTTACTCACATCACCATGAGGACAGTGACCGCCCAGGCAATCAACACGGGACAAAGCCATCAGCCAAACCAAGGGCCCCACTAGACACCCCCCAGTTCTTCTACCAACGTCCCTGGGTCCTGATGTCGCAGAACCCGACCCAGGGTCTCCTGCTGTACTTGGTTCCTTCTCCTTTGTCCCCCGCCGTAGTGCCAGTCTCTCGGTCTTCCCTTGTCTTTCACAACTGTGACACTTTGAAAGAGCACCGATCAGTTTTTTGGTCAAACGTCCCTCGATTTGGGTCTGGTATTTCCTCGTGATCGGAGCGAGGTTATGCGTTTTTTTGACCAGAATGTCGTGGGACTCACAGAACAGGACTGGTTGTTGGTGGCGCGGACCCCTGACCAGCGGTGGGGACCTCTCTACCAGGTTTCCCAGGGCTGAGTCACGCTGCTCCCTGTGCGGCTCCTCTTGGAGGACTGTGGCTTTTAAAAGGGAACGTGTAGCTGTCATTGCAACTCTGCGTGTCAGCCCAGCTTGCTGGTGCCTGCAGCTGCCCTACAGATGACAGGAGTCCCGTGACGACAAGTGGCACATCGACGTGTCGGGAAGGCACCAAGGCTCTCGGTGACAAAGAGGAGCAGTAGCAGTCTATTTATAGATCCACTTGAAGACAGCTCATTATAACTACTGGAGTTGGGGTTTCAGAACCTCAGGAACAAAGGCTGGCTATTTTAAACTCTCCTTGCACTTAGTTCAATGGAGAGCGTGAGAGGCACCAACCATACCTGGGTGCTGCTCCCAATCTGGGCAATTCATAGTTTGTGCAGCATCTCCAGCAGGAGCAAAGCCTGCCTCCCCTGCAGAAAGGGCGGGGCCTCAGGTGAGCCAAGCCCTCAGCCCCTGCTGCCCTGAGGGCAACCCCAGGGCCTCCCAGCCTCCCTGTCCTAGAAAACAGCTGTATGGACCCAGCGATGTCACCTCTCTCTCTCCCTCCACTGCAGGCTGTGAAGAGAAACAGTGCCCCCTGTGGACAGGATGCTGGCCCCAGGACAGTTGGCCATAGCGGGCCCACCTGCAGGACACAGCTCTGGGCTGGGACAAGGGTGTCCCTGGGGCTCACAGTCACAGTGTCCCTGAGGGCAGAGGCAGGCGGGGCCTAGAAGCCCCCCAGCCCACAGCCCAAGTCGGGCTCTGGGCCGAGACTATGCAGCCGCTGCGCCCGCAGACCTCAGCGGGCAGGGCGGACGTGGGCTTTCTCCGAGTCTCCACGTCCTTATTCCGCGTCCTTCTGTGCCAACAGAGAGCACCAAACAACAGTCTCTACACCGTGTGGAAGCATGTGACTGTGGGCTAGGCACCTGAGACTAAGGCATGATTCGCTTTGTTGGGTGTGCTAAGAAGCACTGCAGTTACATAACCAAGAGCGTCTCCACTTAGGGTGAAACGGTGTGTCTGGGATCACAGGAGAACTCCGACTCTCCTAAAAACGTGGGCGGGGGGAGACGAGCAAAGTAACACTGGCAAGTGCCGATGCCCAGTGAAGGGTCCCAGGGTTCGTCACACCATTCTCCCTACCTTTTGTGCTACTCAAAAATGTCCACAATACAAAGGTTTTTGTTTTGGTTTAATAATAATAAAAAACATCTCGGGCCATCAGAATGAGCTCTAGAGCTGACTGAGGCCAGGCAAGCCAGACCCCAAGAGAAAGAGAGGCACAGGGTCACCCCACTTGGTGTCCCTGCCTTCTCCAGCCCAGGAGGCAGGTCTGTCGGCACTGCCACCGAGAAAGCCCCCGATGGCACCTGGAGCATCCAGTGAACCTGCAGCAATGCCTGGACCTTCAAAGAAACTAATTTTAAGATAATCTCCATGGAAACACTCTATTCTGATTTTTTCCATGGTAACCAGTGAGAACATAAACACGAGTATTATCCAACACCCTTACACCACATGGGCAAGGCTGCTGTCCAATCTGGAAAATATAAGCTACAAAGGACTTTCTTCCACTGAGAGCAAAAAGATGTGCTGAAACCTCTAGCCCAGACCCAAAGGCTCTAGCTCCCTCCCTCGCCCAGCCACTGCCAGACCACCCCGTGCCCCCTGCCCCCGGCCAGGCTGACATACTAGGCCAGAAAGCGGTTTCCTCCATTTAGCCTGAGACTGTCAAAACTGCCAGAAGGCAAGAGCCAAGGACTATCCCTAGGCTCACATGCTGCACCCACACTTCCCACGGACTCGTGTCCACTGAACTCAGCTGTCCTGAGCGATCCCTTCCAGACATGTGCTGGGCACCACAGGCGACCGAGGCCCCAGCTCTCTGGGACACAGGAGAGGCCTGTGAGGAACTGACTCTAGTGGGGAGGGCTGCCCCAGTGAGCACAACCTGCTGTCTATCCTAGGAGGACTGCCTGGAGGGGGTGCCGTCTGCAGAGCTGAGTGTAGCCCTGCCAGGGGCAGGGAGGATGGCCCAAAACATCAAAGTCAGGCTTGAGCAATGGGGTCTATTGCCTCCTGGGGGTCGCTTCTTCCGTTTTCTGGTGGCTGGGTTTGAAAAAGCAGCATGGAGAAGACAGGGAGAAACAGGGAGGGAGGGATACTCAGAGGCCAGTGGTCTCAGCTCCGGTCCTCCCCTTTTGCTCTGCATCTTGCCTGTGACCTCTGTGGGCTCTCCTACGGAGAGGGAACTTGTCAGCATGGCCTGACCAGGCTGCAGTGGCCCCGGGGCCAGAACAGAAGCATTCCGAGGAAGAGCCTGGCCCTGCCTGGGGCCACGTGTCTTACAGAGAACAGCACCATGCCAGGACCTCCTGCCCGCTGCCCCGCGGTTCAGGCTCATTTCTTCACGTGCAGTTGTGGAATCTCCATTGGCCTCGAACCCAACTTTTGGCTGCCAGGGGAAAAGAAAATCCTAAGCAGTCCTGAGACCCTTGAGAGAGATAATGGAGTTCTCAAAGGTGTGTGTGCACGCCCAGGTGTGTGCACCAGATGTGCTGCGATGCACACAGAGCCGGACGCAGAGCCATGAGGCTCCGCCGGGACTCCAGAGTCAGGTTTGTCTATCTTCATGACACTGTGACTGTCTCAGAACGCCTGCCCTGGATTTCTGTGACTCTGTCTCCTGGTGGTTTAAGTCACTAACTAGGCCTTCCTCCTAAGAATCAGGCCACTGTCCTCTGGACAGGGACTCACTTGCCTACAGAACTTTCTAGGGACAGGAAACTCCCATCAGCCCCTCATGGGGGCAGCTTAGAGCCCCATCCACAGCTCACCCTCTGTCCCCACTGCAGTCATCAGTCATCGCTGTCCCAGGGCTTGGTCCTTCTCTTGCTACCAGAGGCACTTCCCCAAAAGGCTCCACACAGGGGACCCTCCCCTGGGGGGTTAAACAGAGCCACAGCACCCAGGCCGTCTCAAAGCCAGGTGTCAGGCCCTGTCACTTCCCCAAAGTCCCCCAGGCTCAGAAGGAGAGGAGCTGACCGAGGAGCCCCACTTGCAGGGCCAAGGGCAGGAGGCAGGTGGCCTGAGGATTCAAGACCAGGTGACTGGGCAGATGCAGCAATGCTAGCGGCCAGAACAGGACTGGGACAGGGCAGCAGGCCCAGCAGAGCCCCCGGAGGGCTGCACTGGGCCCCACCCTGCCTTTCACGGACGTCCTGGCTGGAAACAAAACCACACTCTGCCTGCCTGGCGGTAAACAGAGCCCAATAGGTGCCTCTGGGTGTGAAGAGCCCGTGGGGTGCCACTGAGGTTTTCTTTCAACACAGGGAGCGGGACCCAGGGTCCGCCACTTTCTGGGAAGAGGCCGCCAGCAGCTCTCCAAGTGCCTCCTAGGCTGCAGCCTCTGGGGTCACAGAATCTTCCCTCCATGGACAGACCCTTCTCCCGCCATCCCCGCCCAGAATGCCATGGTCACACGGGCAGCAGGTCTTCTGACAGACCAGGGACCAACACATCAGCATCGCCTAAAAGAGTGTCAGAAATATAAACCCTTCCTGAACCTGACAGGGGCGGGGCAAGTCGTGTCCCTACTAGCCATTGGGGTGACGCAGGGTGACTTGGGAGCCACCATAAGCAAGCGGCCTCTGGCAGTCACATCCAGCATGGGCAGGCCTGCCTCCTCCCCACACTGCCCTCAGGCTCACCAAACGGCTGCACTGCTGCCCACAGTGGCCTCAAGCCCGTCAAAGGCTCCCGCTCCCACACGCGTAGCAGCACCCTACTGCCTGCCCGGGAGCGGCCCTACCCCTGCTCCCAACACAGTTGCAGCCTCTGGAAGGAAAAGGAGAGGCGGTCCCGCCTGCTTCCCAGAGGTGCACACGACAGGTGGGACCCTGAGGGGAGGGCCAGCCCCCACCCTGGTCCCTGGCCCGGGAGCCCCTGGCCCGGAGTGCTGGAGTCTCTGGGGCTCCTAAACTCTGCACAGCTACTCCCCAACCACTGTCCAGGGATGTGCTGTTTCAGGCAAAAAACTTTTTAAAAGTTGTACAGTTTTGTAATGAACATCGAATCTTCTTTAACTCTTGTCTCCTCTGCCCTCCCCCAGAAGCTGAGAAGCCCAGAGCACTCCCCATGACTGCCATGCAGGTGGAGGGGACCGTGCAGGCTGGCCGAAGTGCAGCTGCCCAGGCCGCCCTGTCCCCACGCCACAGCGGTCTTCCGCGGAATGAGCCGTGACATGAAAAGTGCCCAAAAGCTACCCTGTGGGCAGGTGGGGAGACAGCTGGGCACAGAGGCCCCGGAGGAGCTGCCAGTCCGGAGCTGCCAGGGTTCCTGGAACGCTGTGCCTCGTGGGGCCAGGCCTGCGCTTCGTGTGGCCCGCATGCAGGGCAAGGCGGCTTTCACTGCCCCCAGTTCTGGACGTGGCCCCAGAGCCAGAAGGCTGTGGTGTCCGCCTCCCTAGAAGGGCTGCCTGACGGTCTCTTCAAGGGCACCCATCCTGGCAAGGCTGCTGTCCCATCCGGGAAGTGCCCAGCAGCTAGGTCTCCTTATGGCAGGCCGTCGCAGGCGACCAGAAGATGCCCCATAGGAAAGGGACCCCGAGGTCTCGGCGGAGGAGCATCAGGGATGGGCACAGGGAGTCAAGTCCCCCCAAGGGCGATGGGCCCTGAGGCAGTACGGCCAGGGGCCTGTATGGCACACACACATGGGACAAGAGCTGTGTTTGAGTCCCCAGCATCTGTCCCACACTGGGTCTGGGTGCCCATCCCAGGAGCTGAGGACACTGGGCTCCTTTTCCCACGGACAAACTGGGAGAATCCCTTTTGCTCTTTCCCAGTCCAGAGCCTCTCAGTTCTGCTGGGGGAGGGGCCGAGCCCTGCCCCCCATCCCGGGCATGGGCTCGACTGAGGCCTGGGCCCTCACCAGCAGGGGACCCCGGGGCATACGTTCCACCTCTGTGCAGCAGAGGGGACAGAAACGAGTTATCCCACAGAGCCACACAAATGTGCCAGGAAACTTGGAAACAAAGCCCCCGTGTTCCCAAGTCAGCTCACCAAGCCCAGGCCCCACCAGGTCCCACAGCGGCCGAGCCAGGGGCAGGTGTGTCCTGTGCCTCCCACCAGGCTTGCCCACACAGCGATGAAGGGGGCTGTGGACAAGGGGGCTCTTCAGCCCTAGGTGTGGGCACCACTGGAGCCCCCAGCACATCAGGAGGCACCTCTCAGCCCCACAGATGCCCTGAGCCTGGGCACAGGGCAGAAGACGCCAGGAAACCAGGACTTTCTCTAGATGTCTGAGGGCCTGGGCACCCTCTGACTCCCCTTCTGCCAAAACCCCCGTGAACAGCCTGGAAGATGTGGAGCCAGAACCGGGGTCTGGGAGAAAGGAGAGGCTCCTCTCTAAGACACATAAATTTGAGGTTCACTCCAACCCTGAACACCCACAATACCCCGTTACTTGCAAGCACCCCCTCAAATCCACGCTTCTCCTCACTACAGAAAGCAAATTCCAGCCAGAAACCGGTGTTGTCAGTAAGAGACCCATGTCCTCCACGTTCCCAAGTGAGAAAGTGTATCTACGAGGCAGGTGGGAACGGGCCCCTTCCCCCACCTTGACCTTAAAGCTCCTTAGGCTTGGAGCCTCAGTGATAACCCAGGTCGTCAGCAGTCGCCACCCAGGACCCCCAGAACCTCAGCATTGGCAAGATTCAGGGCCAAGACCCACTGGGCCAGGGATCAGGCCCAAGAAGCCCTAAGTCAGGCCCAGCCCCAGACAACACCCTGAAGCGAGGATCCGGGAGGGGCTGGCCCTCTGTCTCTGAGCCAGAGGGGCCCGGAGGAGGGAACAGGCCATCCTTGGGGAGAGTACAGCCTCAGGTCAGAAACCCTCAGTGACCGAGGCCTCCTTTTGCAGGGACAGCACCAGCTCGGAGGCTTGGAGGTCCTGGGCACCTTGCCTGCGGGGTTCTGGGAGCGGGGGAGGAGAAGAGGCCCACCTTGTGGCTTGGCTTTCATGTCTGGGAGCACAGAGGACTTGGGCCTACCATGAGGAAGTGCCACCCCTGCTGGGCCCCACCAGGGCAGCCCGCAGAGCAGAGCCAGCGTGGAAAGTGGCCCTGGTCAGAACGGCCCTGGGCCTGCCCGCCACCCCTGACCCCACAGGCTTTGAACACACCATCGCCCTGACTGGGGGCGGGGGCTCATCTAGCTCTCAGTCGGGCAGAGGGAGGAAAAGAAACATCTTAAAAATAGCTAAAGCTTGGTGAGCCCTCACCAGGTGCCAGGCATGGTTCCAAGCTCCCACTGGCCTGTGCCACCTCGTGAAATCTCAGCAAGGAGGGCCTGGCGTTGCCCCTGTGAGGAGAGTAGAGAAAGGCTCGGCCCTAGAAGTCAAGGTTATCACCTGCACTGGAGAACAGGCAGCCCAGGGAACTCAGGAAGTGGGTTTTCAGTTCTACTGAATTACCTAGAATTCTGTACTCTCTCCCCTCCCCCACAGCACAGCCTTCCTTCCCACTTTCGCATAATGGGCTCAGAGAGACGTTTGGAGGAAGGGCAAGAATAAATCAGATAAATGAATCTTTGCTACTCAAAGTGGTTTTAAAATACTTCCGTGGTTGAGGCAGAATCAGTCCTAGGGCAGCTGGGATTTGAGGGGCAGGTGCCAAGTCCAAGGTCAGCCAAGACAGTGGTCCTTATGCTTCAGGGGCAGGCCCTTGAGGATGCGCGCGAGAGGACCAGGGCCCTGCCAGGCACAGAGCTGAGTGCCGCACGAGCCACACAGACGGCCGCGGGGCCCCGCAAGAGCCCCCAGGAAGCTCACGTCCGTCTGCTCGGAACCTTCCACCCTTGTTCCGGCCGCGCAGCCTCTGCCAACCCACAGCCCTCCGGGCAGGGAAAGCTCCCGGCCACAGCCCAAAACCCCTCCATCACAACTCGGCCAAGACTGGAGAGAAAATGGAACCCATTAGTCTCATTCTGAAGGGCTGGGAAATGGCTTTTGCTTTTCAATGTGAAATGTGCCTAAAAATAAGCTGTGAATTTCAACCAGAGGCTGAAAATAGCTCTGGCAGTGAACAGAGCTCTCTTCGGAGTGGGCCCGAGGGCAGCCTTCCTTCCGAGACGGAGGGTCCCACGCCACACGCGGGGCCAGGTCTGGGCAGGGGTCTCCAGGGCGGAGGGGCTGTCACGGGTTCACAGGGCTGCCCAGCCCTGCTCTGCCCTGTGACTTCCAACTGCCACACTCTAACAGGCGCATGGTCAGGAATTCAAGGCCCAGCACCTGGTCCGACGGGCTTCCTACAGCCCCCAAACGCCCAGGCGTGACGCATGGGGCCCTGGGACCAGGGCCGGGGCCCGGTGTGCTTGCGGAGCTGGCGCAGGTCCCAGGATGCAGAGCGGTGGTGTTCGCAGGCTCTCGGAGACTGCTCACTAGGTGCCACCCCAGTGCCAGGCAGGCCCACGGGCGAGCAGGGCAAGCATACTCTCCAAAGTAAGCGACCAAAGTCAAGTTCTAAAGGTCTTTTTCTGTTATTTAGCATCACCTCTGGAAGAGTCCAAAGTTAGAGAAGCGAAACGTTTGTACAAAATGGGCCTGTGTTAGAAACCCAGGCTTGGGAAGGGGGTGCTTTGCCTGGAACCACACAGTCAGGGTCCAGGCCCCAGAGCCCATGCCCTATCCCCGACATGCAGATGCCCACAGGACAGGGCTGTGGCCTGAAGGCAGCAAGGGGACAAACGGTTGTCCCCAGTCCTGCTGAGCATCTGCCCGCCATGCCCACTCTGTCCTGTCCCGCTGGCTTCCCCACCCACAGGCCTCTCCCTAGACGGTGAGGCCCCACAGCTCGGGAGAGCAAGGGTGCCCCACCCCCACCTCTAGCCAGGACTGAAGGGATGAGAGGCAGCTTATCCAAGTAACTTCCCCTAATAACTCTGGGAAAAGGGGCGCAGGGTCCCCCGTGCTGGTGGGCACCAGCCTTCCCAAGATTCAGGTGGCACCCTCCCCTGGGAGGGGGAGGGTGGGAAGGTAGGGGTAGGGGTCCCTCTGCGGGAGCCAAAGACTAGGTGGACTCCAGCTTCCTGGTTCTATTCCCAGCCGGCCTTGGGCAAGCCGCTTCCTGTCCTCTGGCTGTTTCCGGGTGTGGGAGAGGCCCCACTCCCTCTGGGGCCAGAAGGGTGGGTTACAGAGCCTGCGGCCACTGAGGCCCGAGACCCATGGGCTCCATGGCCTCGGCTTTAATGGTGAGTTCCACCAGAGCTGCGTGCAGCCTCACTCCGTGAGGCCTCATCAGTTACCCATTTCCCCCAATATATTTGTCAAAAATACCATTAACTATTTGAGTTTAGGAACACTGAACGCCCTCTTACCAACAAAAGCACTAAAAATGGTTTGCGGCCGAGGAACTTCCTCTCCACGGTTGAAAGGGGAGGAAGTGAGAGTGCCGGGGCCGCCTGTGCCCCACCAGCTGCGGCTTTAGCACCCGGCCCTCCAGGAACCGGGCCGGGCCGCGGCCCAGCAGGGGAGCACCTCGGCAGCACCACCACCCATTGCGCACGGGCTGGGCAGCCAGAGCCTGCCCGCTCTGACGGCCTCCACGCACCTTGCCTGCTCATTGCAGATTTGAAACAAAGCGGCGCCACGAGGGCCAGAATATCATTTACTGAGTGACAAGGTCTCACTGGGGCCCTTCCCTGTGACCAGCCTCAGCCTCCAACCCCCACCGTCCCCGAGCGCAGTGCTGTTCACCAGGACCCAGGCCGCTGGCCCCGGGCTCACACAGCCCGGCTGGGCCACTCACCAGATGCCTGGAGGAGCTGGTCAGCGTCGCTGGAGGCCTCTGCGCTTTCAGGACGTCTCCGTAATCCACAACATCGAAGTTGCTCTTCCAGACCATCACCTGCGAGACCAACAGGCACCCGGAATTAGAAGGAACCCCTCTTTCATGGATAAAATAGGCCAGTGGCAGGACATTGGCCCCCACCTGACACCCCAACCCAACTCTGGGACCTGCCCCTCCTCCCCAGAGAGCTGGCTTTTCATTCGGCAGGCCTGGAGAGGGCCTGGATGCGCCGTCAGCAGGCTTTTGCACTGGCGGGTACTCCTGCCTGGACTGTCCCTGGCTCACGCTCCATGGAGCTGGGTCCTCAGGCTGCAGTGTCTGCTTGGACACCACCTTCTCAGAGGGGCCATCCCTGGCCCACACCCCAGCAGCTCCTTCAGAGCACTGGGGCTGCTCGGTACTGCTTCTCTGTCCCTTTTCTTCGTTTGTCACGTCTCCCCACAAAAATGAGAGCTCCTGAGGGCAGCGGCTGGGCCCGTAGCACTGTGAGGAGGGGTCAACATACGGGCTCAGGCCCAAACCACTGGCGTGAGGATCCCCGCTCCAACCCCGGCTCTGAGCCTCAGAGCCATGAGACCTGGCATCACGGGGAGAGACATACTGGACACCAGCCAGGTCGGGATCGTCAATACCTTGAGCCTCCCAGGTGCCAGGCTCTGGGCCAGACCCCAGGGCCAAAGGGCCCACCAGGAGACAGTTCATTAGTGCTCAGCCGTCTGGGCAGGAGGCACCAGGGCCTCAGCACACAGGATGACGAAGTAGGACAGACATCCTCACACGTGCCCTCTACAGCCATGGAGCTGGGACACGCCAGCCCCTCGAACAGCACACAGGCAGGCCAGCAGAGGACAGCGGCTGAAACTCAGTTTCCCCTCCCACAGGGCGAGTGACTGGGGGACCTGCCGCCAGGGCTGCCATGTGGATGGAGGCAGAGTCCCAGCCACACTGCTCACCCTACCAGGCCCGCCATCCGTGTCTGGTAACCCTCTGAGTGAGCCTTCATCATGAGGGGGATGTAACTGAAGACCAGCAGCCCAGACCCCTCCCTCCCCCTGCTGGTATGGGCAGGGAGGGCTTCATGCTGTGGCCACCGGGTCAGCACCTGTGGGAGACCTGCCCAGGAGAGGTGAGGGCCCTGCGTTTGAGCATCCCACTGCACCTCGGCCTCCCGGCCCCTGCCTGTCCTGGGCAGCGTTGGCAGATACCCCTTAACTGCCCTCACTCACTTGCTCATCGGAGCCTCCAGAGGCGAAGTACTCCCCTGTTCTCGAAAAGGCAACGGTGGTGGCTGGACCCTGCAGGACAAACGGGGCAGAACAAACACCCTCGGTCACTCTAGATCCTGAAACGCACAGGGAGAGATCTGGAGCTGGCAGTCACGGGACAAAGGGCTGAGGGCCTCCCTCATCCCACAGTCCTCCTCAACCGGTACCAAGGGACCTGCGGGAGCTCAGGCATAAATGTCAGCCACTAAGACCTGTGACAGGCCCCCGGGTACCAGTGACAGGACCAAGGCTGGGCTAGGGGGCTGTGGGTGGGCAGAGGGGACCAAGCAGCCCTGCAAGGCCTGCACTGCTGTCCCCACTTCTTGAGGAAGCCGGCAGGCAGAGAGGCACGCTGACGTATTCCAGGGCCGGCATCGGGACCAGGGCTCAGCCCTCCACTGAGGCCATGCCCCACCCACACCACCCTGCAACTGACAGGACAAATGCAGAGCACCAAGGACAAGCCAGGCAGCAGGTGCAGCCAGGGAGCCCCAGGCAGCTCCAGAGGCTGGGGCAGGGGTCACCAAAGGAGCAACAGGAAAGCCATCCCAGGGAGGGGACATGCCCATTCTGGCCCAGGTGCTGAGGGTCCCATGACCATCTGAAGGGCAATGCCAGGCCTGAGCAAAACAGGGTGGGGCATCATCTCCCAATAGAGGGAGGGCTCTTTGCCACAGGCGTGAGGGGTCCTCAGGGAGACTGTGTGTTCAGCCCGCCACCATGCCCCATCTCCTCTTCACCGAACTTTTCAGAGGAACACTAGGCAGGAGGGAAGCTACCCACTCGCACTTCTGGAATCTACCCAGGGCTCCTCTCCACTGTGCCCATGATGGGGTGCTGGAAAGAAGCTAAGTTCAAGGCCAGCTAACCCCGAGTGCGCAGCCTGGCTCGGAGACCTTCACCTGCACCGACCCCTAGTCCTCAGGATGGTTTGTACACTCACCCTCCCTAAGGGTGACACATCCTCTGAGGGGGCAGTGACACCACCTCCAGCTGTGCCTGTCACTGGGGCCAGGAATCACAGCAGCCAGCAGTCCTGTGCGGCTAAGCACAGGACGGATGGGACCCTGGTCCAGTCCAGCCGAGTGTGAAATGCCAGGGCAAAGCTACACGACTGGGGCCCAGGTGTGGGCTGGGGCAGGTCTCACATCCCTCAGAGACCCTTCCAGGTGACAGTCCCCGGGGGCTAACAAGGTTGACAAGACTTATGGGTGTGTGTGTGTCCAATCTCAGGTGAATTTCACTTGGTTCTTGGAAACCTTTGTAATCTCCCATACTTTGAATTTTTAACAATATGTGGCATTGCTACATTAACATAAAAACAAAAGAACAAAGCTTATTTCCATTTTGAGGAAGAGCAAAGGGAAAAAAGAAAAGGGAAGGAGACCAGTACACAGAGCACCCCAAATGCTGGGCTGTCTGCCTGCCCAAAGCTGGCTGAGGAGTGGCAGGCTTCCAAGAAAGTTTAGTCACCTTTCCCATCGTCACTCAACCCCCAGATGCCAAACTGGGGACAAGATGATGGAAACCAAGCAAGGGCGGCAGCAGTGGCCGGTGGCCCGTGGCTCGGCAGGCCGTTCAGGACCAGAAAGCAGGTGCTGGGAGCTCTGCAGGCAAGAAGTGCTAGAACTTTCCCCACAGTCCACCTGCTGGGAGACTCTGATAGCGAGCTGCAAGGGGAACCCCGAGGCGTGAGGCCTGCAGTTCCCCCACAGTGCCCGTGCACCAGTGTCCGTCGGGGCCCCCGGGCACGCAGCTCGGGGCACGCGGAGTACGGCGCCGGGGATGGTGGGCCCTGGGCTCTGCTGCGGGCCAAAGCCAGCCTGCACCATCACAGTGCCAACCCCTCAGCCGGCCTTCGGGCGACCGCCCAGGCCCCTTCTGCCCCCGCCCCCCACAGCGCTCCAGAGTTCTGCGGGCGCTGCTGCTCAAACTCTCTGCTGGGGCTTCTCTTCCTCCGCCTTCCTCCTGAGCCTCCCGAATTCAGCTCTTCACCCAGTTATTTTCAGTCTTTCCTGGCTTTAAATAAATTCATTTAAGGCTATAAATTTGGCTCTGATTATCATCTTAGCTAGCTCCCGAAAGTTTCCAATCCGCGATGCTTTCCAAGCCGTTCCTGTTCGAGGGGTCGGCCCCCGCTCTGATGGTCCCTTTATTTAGCCCAGCAGTGACCGCGGCGGGCGGCCCAGTTTCCAAACCCAGGGGCTGGGGCGTCTCTTCCACCGCCAACAGTGGTCAGACAGAATACACGCTTTCTGAAACCATTCTGCCCTCTGGTGGCTTATTCCTTCTTGTCGGTCACTCCTGATGAGTTTGTCCACCGGCTGGTGTGCTCGCGACCCCCGAGTATCACTGCAGCTCTTGGCCAGGCCTTCAGCAGCGTGGAGCCCAACCTACCCCTGACTGCCAGAGGTGCTCACCTGCCTGGGGTTCTGGTCCCCACCTGGCTCCAGGCCAGGTCCATGGACAGGGACACCTCCTGGGCCCCACCAAGCGCCCCCACACTGCCTACCCAGTGAGATGATCCTGCCTGATCACCACGAGCGCTGGGCAAAGCCTGGCTCCATCCCCTCACCCTCCTGACCCTGACCCATCTGGCCCTGGAGCTTGGGGGACTAGCACCCAGCCATTTCACCGCACGGCCCCTCTGCCATGCCAGTGTCCAGACGGACGAGTCCACACTAACTAGTTCCTTCCCTCTCACCACAAGGAATCAATGGAGATGTTAAAAAGGCAAGCCAAAGGGGCCCATGCTGTCCAAACCTCAGAGCTCTCGGTGACTCACTCTGCAGCCCCTGCAGCTCCTCCAGACCTCTCCGCTCCCCTCACCCCTCACGTCTGACTCCCTCGCATGCCTGAACTTTGACCCTTGTACCCACAACCGCTACTCAGGCAAAAGCCCAGCCAGGCACCCCCACCCACCACCACCTTGGAAGGGTTTTGAAGTCTTTCAGTGGCTGACAAATAGGAATGTCACCTCATACGCCCAAGTCAGAGGTAGAAGAACAGCTGCACCCCAAGGAGGCCCGCGAGGCCTCTGGAGCGGGTGCTCTGGTCTCTGACCCGCACCCAGGCCGCTTCTTCTATAAACCCCCGGGGAGGCCCCTGCACTCGCTTGCCAGCCTCTGCTGTGGGCTGGCATGTGTCCCGTGGATGAGGAGGACCGCAAGGAGGGGCCACTGCCTAGGGATGTGGAGGTTCCCTAATGACCACAGCCAAGGTCACCTGCTCCCAGCTTCCCACTGGGGGCTATAGGCAGGGGCCAGAGGGCCAGGCACACAGCTGGGTCACTTAGGTTGAGGCAAATGTATTCTTACCCATCTTGATGTCCCCTCACCTCTCCAGGAGGTGCCCCTTTATCCAAGCCAGGAGATCTGATTTCCCTTCCCCTGGAGTAGCCCGCAGGCCCCCCACAGGCCCCAGGCTTCTGCCTCACTGCTGCCTCCCCTCCTACCGAGTGAGGCCCCTGTGGCCTGTCCTACCCCAGGGGAGGCCCCACCATGAAACAAGCTCCTGGGAACACCAGTGGACCCAGGCTCCGGGAAGCCCAGCACTGGCTGCTTGCCTGCACCTGGGCCAGCCAGGGCGCCTGGGGCCATATGCCGCCCCCTGCCACTCAGTCACTCCACTGCGACGCGAACACCAACTGCACAGCCATGAACACCAGATTTAGCTCCCACCCCCGGCCCACCCACCCTCCTCTCCCAAGCAGCTCTGGGATGTAAACCAAGTGAGCATGGCTTGAGATGTTTCAGAAAATACAGAAAAACAAATCTCTATTTCTAGCACACTGCCTGCACGCTCACCACACAGAGCTACGGGGGCCCTGCTCAGGCATGAGGCTTCAGGCGAGGGTGGAGGCTGGTGGGAAAGCCTTCCCTCTCCACCCCCCCACCCCACTGCAGCAAGGCTCCGGAGGCCCTGACACAACCCCCACCCCCACCCCCCACCGCCGAGTGTCCTGGATCCTTCAAGCAGACTCCCTTCCCTCCTGCTGCACTAGCGTGGCCATGGCTGGTCCCACAGGAAGGCTTTGCAGAGTCTCGGAGGGGGCATTGGCCCCCAGCCCGCCTGGGACCCTCAGACACCCAGCCTGGCCTCTGGGACTCAGGCCCTGGAGAAGATGGCCCAACAGGGCGGGGCCACTGAGGGCACCGCAAACAGACCTGCAGACCAAGGGGCCAGCAGGCCACACCCACTCAGGGCAGCAGGGGGAAGGGAGTCTGGGTCAGCGAGCTCCCACAGCCCACCCATCTGGGGACAGATTTCAGGGGCTGTGTGACAACAGAGAAGCCCAAGTGAGAGGGTGTTCTGGGGGAGATGAGGACCACCCTAAACAAAATAAAAAGCCAGATAAACCTTTGAGTAACTCTGGGTGGGTAGGAGGAGGGGACAAGGGCCTCCCCAGCCCACAGGGGGAAAGTCTGGTGGCTGTGTCCCTGTGCCCACCAACCAGGTCTAAGCCATCAGCAACCCTACCACAGCCTCAGTTTCTTAAGAAGCACCAGCCGCCCCCCAGGCACCAGGACCATGCCCATCGCAGCAACTCTGAGTGGCCTTCCAAGGAGCTGTCACCCACAGCAGCAGGGAGCTGCGTCCCAAGAGCAGAAGCGCAAGGAGGCTAGCATCTGTGAGGACCTGCCGTGCGGCACCGGGCAATGGAGACCTGGCCTCTTCTGGGACGAGGCAGGAGCAGCCATCATCCATGGACGAGGGGCAACCCGGCAAAGCCACGGGCTCATCCACGTCCCAGAACAGGAGGCTGGAACGGCCTGACCCTGATGCCCCAGCCCTTTCCTCTGGCCCAAAGCCTCCCCGCAGTGAGGCTCAGGCTTCCTCAGCTGCACAAAAGTGGAAAGTCCCTGGTCTTCCAGTCCAGAAATGGGGGGTGCAAGCTGTTTGTTCCTGAAAACACTGGGGTGTTTCCATAGAAAGCTACATACAGTCACCCACCAGAGAAGGCTGTGCAACCCCTCCCCAAACAAACACATCCCAGCCCTTGTCCTCAGTCAAAGAGGCTGGCAAAGGGGGATGGTGCAGGCTCCTTACTGGCCCATGCCACCCAGAGAGTTCACCCCGTGCTGTAGGAGCGAAGGCAGAGCAGGAGGGCCAGGTGCCCCGTCCAGGCTGGGAGCGCTGGCCTGCTCTGTCCGCTCGCCACTGGTGGGCAGATGCGGCTGGAGGCAGAGGGCAGGTAGGGAGACACACCCAACAGGCTCCTCACCCTGCCCACCCCGACCCTGCAAAGGCGTCTGTGTCTGCTGGAGCTGCGTTTGGAAACCTGCCTCTACCGCTGGCTGGTCATCGCAGAGCCCCTCCCAGCTAGAGCAGCAGGGCTGTGGAGGGGCCAAAGCTCACGTTGGTGGGGCCAGCAAAGGGCCGGCCCAGCTCCCTGGTCCGCCACCCAAGTCACTCGGGTGCCGCTCGGCCCATGGGCCCCCAGAGGCAGCCCGGTACAGCGCCCGAGGGCAGGGCCTCAGAGCCAGGACCGAAGGACAGAAGTGCCAGAACCCTCAGGCCTGCAAGAAATGCGTAACTAACACCCACCCCTGCCCCACAAAGCGAGCCAGACTCACATAAGCCAATCACGTGCCAGAGGCTCTCCAAACTGCTGACCCGGTCAGACTCCCGGGCTGCCCAGCTACCATCGCGTCAGGCCCGGCACACAGGCCGGCCCGAAGACTGGGCTGGGTGACCCTGCTCTCAGCAAGTGCCTCTGCCCTGGAGCCCAGGCCTTAGGGGACCACGGCGTGGCGCTTTCGGCCTCAACCCAGACAAGAGCGCCAGTCCAACAGCGCTGCCCCCCCACCGACCCTTCCCTCTCCACCCTGACCCTCCCTCTCTGCTCTCACTGCTGCTGTGTGTGCCCAGCCCTGCCCTCAAGCAGGACACTCCCTGGCACGGAGTACCCCCTCCTGGCCAAGGTCTCACCCCAGCATCCGCTCCCTGCGCAGGCTTCACCGCAGCCTCTGACTCCTCTCCCACCCACGTTGTTCCTTCTCCAAGGTGGGGGACAAGGAGCCTGAGGGGCCGCTGCTCCACTGGCAGAAAAACGCAATAGTCTCCCCACCCCCGGCCCACTTGGGGCTCTGCCTGGGGACTGTCACTAGGAGGCCCTCCAAGTCCAAACCGAAGTGTCATGGGGTTGGTTCCCTCCCGCTGGGCCAGAACGGAAAATGTAGCAGCAGAGCTGGGACACACGCTGCCCCAGGCTGGCCGGCCTCCTGCTCAGGCCAGTGACCTAAAGACAAGCAGAAATCAAAGCCCTACTTTGAAAAACAGCATGTGGGAGACCAGTGAGTGTGGCGGACTTGGTTCCCTCCCAGCTCTGCCCCTCAGCTGCATGAGACCCCTGCAGGTCTGGCCCACACTCCAAGACTCTGTGTCCCCACCTGGATCCAACAGTGCTTTCAGATCTGCCATCCTCATCTGTGTGGCAGAATCTCTGGGCACCTGGGACCAACCGGGAGCCCTGGAGCTGCTCAGCCACAAGCTTCAGGAAGTGGTTGGGGGCAGCTGTGCGCGATGAGACATGAGCCACTTCCCAGGACAGAATGTAAAAGCCCAAGTGACCCCGGAGCCCAGGCGCACGCCTTCCTAGGAGGACGGGGAGGGAACAGACATCACGACAGGAGCCTGGGAGGACTCCACACCTGCAAAGATGCTGGGGCGGGGCTCCAGCTCGCCCCTCAGCTGCCCCTCCTGGGATCCCCCCAGGCTCTGTCCCTGGGGCTCAGCGGAGGTGATACATGCCCCAGAGGACTCAATGCAGGTGTCACAGAACTACTACCAGGAGCTGAGCCTCCCCCACCCACCACCCCAGCCAATGGCACCTCACAAACCCTCAAGTCAGGACTGTCCCCGAGCCAGAGGGCAGCACAGGCTCAGCCTCTGCAGATTCTCCCCTCTCTACCCCTCCCGGGGCTGAGCACAGCAGCCTGGCTTCAGCCCACTGGGCCTGGCTGGTGGGCTCTGTTTTAACAAACTGCCCAAACTCAGGCTGCTCAGCTGCACTGCCCCCTCAGTAAGGCGCTGTTGGTTGACTGAGTCCCCACAAACCCAGGGCTGGAGCAGACCTTGGGCACCGAGGGCGTGCGGGCTGCGCTCGGGCAGTCCCACACTGCATGCTTACACCTTGACATCTGCCCCGAGACCAGACACTTCGGTCATGATGCTGCTTCCCTGCCATTAGGACAGGCCCGAAAGGACATCCTTTCCAGCCAGAGGGGGCACAGGATTTGGGCCAGTTCCACCTAAGTGGCCACCTGTGGGACTCAGCACCCAGCTGCCGCCACTAGTCAGGAGTGCACAGCAGGCTCACCGCAGGTCTAGGGGAAGGGGGGGTGGGGTGGAAGGAAGGAGGCAGGAGAGTCAGACCTCTAGGAAGAGGCCAGGGGCCAAAGCAAGTACAGGGATGGAGCAGAGTCGGGGCCAGCCTGCCTCGGAGCCCTGAGCAGGCCAGGGGCTCCCAACCCCGTGCCCCAGAGTGGGGTGGGTGTCATGGGTGCCCCAGGGGGAAGACCCAGGGCACGGCCATGCTGAGCCCCGTGTCTGACAGAGACTCTGAGGGAGAACAGACACACACCAGAGCCGCACGCTCTGGCTCCCACGTGCACTTGCGCTGCACTCTGGGGTAGAGGCCGGCCTGCTTTCACTGAACCCTCCGGGTGCCGCCTACGACTCAGCCTGCCATGCCTGCTCTAACTCATCTCCACTGTCTTGGCCCTGCTGACCTCCGGGGGAGGCCCTGACTCCCAGGCCATGCGCCCCAGGGGGTGGGGTGGTGACACCCGCTTTGTGGCCCGGGTGCCCGCCCAGCAGCTGGGAGTGGGTGATGAGCGAACAGATGGCCAAGTGAACAGAGGGGAGCTTGCATCTCCCTTCTCCTCTCCTCTGGGCACCAGGAGCTCAGAGCCTCTGCAGTCGCTTCCTGCTCTCCGTACCCCGAGCTGCCAGCTGCCCCTCAGCCTGGGCCCCCCTTCCACGTCCCATGGCAGGCACAGAACCGTGCGGTGTCGCCTCTAGGGGGACACCTGACAAGGGGTCTCAGGCTACCGGATGGGCCAGCTGCACGAAGAGCCCTCACAGGGGAAGAAAAGGGGGACCACACGCTATACCCTGGTGCCAGGCTGCGGCTGCATGTTGCTTTTCCTTTTCAGGGGGAGCAGGAGGGGCCGCAGCAGACACTGGTTCCCAGTGTCCTCCTGGCTACAGGATCCAAAACTGGGTCCCAGGGCTAAGTCACTACTGACTCGCCAAAGAGCTGGCCATGGTGGCTCCCAGCAGGAGCCGCAGTCACGCAGCCCAGTGGCCATAGTTACAGCTGGACATGCTGGCCGCCGGGGGATGTGCCCCCCGGTCCTGCACACCAATGAGTCTGACTCGGAGCCTAAGGGGCCACTGGCCATGGCTGACAGCAGCAGGCGGCCTCCAGGTGCCTCTGAAGCAGGAGGAAGGGCCGCACCCCCCACCCCAGCTGTGGCAGCAGCCCTGGGCCTGACTCTGCCTGCAGCAGGCCCCAGAGAGCCCTGGGCTACACCTCACACCCGGCTGTTAGCCCCCTTGGTCCTCGGGAGAGCCCGTCCCCTGTTCCCTCTCTCCCTCCTGCCTGCCTCCTGCTCACTGGTAGGGATGGGCAGACCGTCCTGATACCAGACACTCAGCCACAGCTCCTGGGGGCAGTGGGGGGGGGGGGGGGTTAGTTAAAGGCTACCACCAGGCCAGCTACTGGAAAGAATGGTGGTGGCCACCACCCCCACCCCCTCCGGCCCTGGGAGCCCAGGGACTCCCAAACACACACGCAGGAAGACTCCTCTCCTGCTTGCATTGCTGAGTCTCCATAGATGGTGTGTCTGCAGAATCCGGGGGGACCCCGAGGCAGGTCAGGACGTGGGTTCCAGGGCTCTGCTCAGGTGGGACCAAGGGATGCCCAAGGTCACGAGGGGACAGTCTGCACTGAGCCCAGAGAAAGGCCAACAACCACGTCCAGGTGCCTCCCTGCCCCCACTCCCAACTGAACTCCCGTAGTCCCTTCTCAGCTGTGGGGCTAGGCCCAGCACTCTGACCAGGTCACAGGGCTGGCGGGGGGACAAACCTGTCTCTGCACCTCACCCCACAGCCCAGTCAGAGAGGGGCCATGGGAACAGCCCCTGCAGGCTCCAAGGAAGGTTAACCCAGGGACCCAGCCCACCTGGGCCCTGACCTGCCCCTCCACGCTGCACAGGCCGACATCCTCACCTGGTGCCCGTGGAGCGTGTAGAGCAGCCGGCCCTCCATGAGGTCCAGGATCTTCAGGGTAGAGTCGCTGGAGGCCGTGGCCAGGTAGTTTCCCGATGGGTGGAAGGAGAGGGCATTCACTGCTGCACTGTGCACTGGGGAAGGGACACCGTCAGGCATGGGCTGGGAGGCCCAGGGGCCCTGCTATAGCCTAAGGAGGAACCCCAGTTGGCCAATGCTCAGAGTGGCTGTGGGGACCCCCACAGGGACTGCCCAGGACAGTGGTGTGATCCAAGGGCAAGAGGAGATCATCTGGGCAGAGGGCAGAGGGCAGGCAGAGGGAGGCACAGGGCAGTGGAGGCGCATGGCCGGCCAGAGGGACAGAGTGACTCCCCTGACCCTGTGTCACCACACAGCAGAGCAGAGCATTCCCACGCAGCCCTGGAAATGCCCCCAATGCCTCTGTCCTACAGGAGAGGGTGTGGGGGCAGTGAGCGGACAGCTAAGACATGCTCTCAGGAGAGGTCAGGCTGGGTTCCCTGCCTGGCCCCCCACTGGCCCACCCTGTAGCCTGAGCCAGCGCCCTGAGGCCCTGAGCCTGTGTCCTCCATCACGGCACCCACGAGTTAGGGGTGCTATGAGGATGCTACCAGGTCAAGCGTGGAGGGCGCTGCAGAGTGGGCCCTCCGATGTCCCTCTCCACTGCCCCCGACGTCCCCTGTAGTTGCCCGCCCTGCCACTTTTCCCCCTCAGCAGCTCCACCCCATCCACGACCCACTCTCCCCACTAGCCCACCTCTCCTCCTGACCTTAAAGTTCCCTGCTCAGTCACCTCCTCAGGCAAGCCTCCCCTGACCTCCTGACCGGGCCACCCCCTGGCTGGTCCCCAGCCAGTGCCCTCTTCACAGCAGCCACTGAACTCAGACTGGGCACCCCTGAGACCACGTGCTCCACCAGGCAGGGGCCCGGTTGGGTCCTCAGCTCCTAGCTCAGTGCCTGACGCAGGGTGGGGCTCAGGAAGCGGTAGGCAAGTGGGACCCAGGCAGGCCCCATGGGGACAGTGATGTGTATACCAGTGACATTACAGCTTCTCAGGAAGACCCAGTGACTTTGTGTCCATCACCCCGGGCCTGGGGAGAGACACCAGCAGAGCAAAGACAACCACAAGTCCAAGAAATCGGAATTGCCACAGTCTCACGGCAAATTCAAAACCAACTCTGTCCTGGCAGTGCCAGGCCCCCTGCTGAGCCAGTGAACACACCCTCTGAGATCAGCACCCCCCTCCCAGGCCCCGGGGCGCAGGGAGCCTCAGATGCCACCCTGGCAGGTGTGCTGACGTGCCTGGGGTGTGAAAACAGGGACCCTAGCACACGAGGGGAGGCAGCCAGGGCTTTGCGTTCGCGTCTGGACACTGGCTAACCTGAGGCTGTGGGGGAGGGCCTGCACCCTGAGGGTTCAGCAAAGCTTGGGGCCAAAAGAGTGGAGAAATATAGCCACAGCCGACCCCAGTCAGGGGTGAACAGGCACCAACCAGAGGCGGTACCCAAAGAGCATGATGTCACCAATCACGTGTGCATGCGCGGAGAGGAGGACAGCAGTCGAGGGACGTTTCATTTCCACGCTGCTCACCGCCCAAGTGCACTTTCTCCACCAGAAGAGCCCCAGAAGAGCACCAGGACGGCACAACTGCAGGAAGGAGGAGACCTACGTGCTGGGAGGCAGGGAGGGGACCCCGGCCCGACCCAGCTGGTCCCACGGCCCCTCAGGTTGTCACTTGCAGGCTGAGAGCCAGGACCACACATACCTGAGGGCCACTAGGCTACCCAGAATGCCAGTTCCCAGCAGCAGTGCAGAGGGGCAGGAGGGGGCAGAGCACTGAGAGACCCCCCACTGTGGAGTCCTGCCCACCCTGGACCTCTTGGCCCCCTTAAATGCCACTCTCAGGACACGCCCGCACCCAGGGCAAGGCGCAGGTCTCGGCTCTGCAGCCCTTGGCAGCCAGAACCAGGAAGAACGCAACGCCCGCCCACCTGAGACTAAGACAGCAAAGGAGCAGTGGGGGCAGGAGACTGGGTCAGGGGAGCCCCGGGCTCCCGGCACCACCAAAGAGGCCAGGATGGAGCGCGGATACCACGGAGGGGGCTCCCACCTGGTCAAACCTGCCCCAGGGGGGAACATCTCCCAGAGAAGGGTACAAGCCCCGCTCCACCATATGTGGCAGGAATATCAGAGGTCTCCTGGCTAGGGGGGACCACACGGAACTCTCCGCTCCAGAAGAGAGCTCAGCCTGGCACGCCAGGCTTGGGAACGACGCCCCAGGCAGGAGGACCAACCAGCCTTCCCCGCTCGCTCTCCCACCTCATCCACCAGCCCCTGCCAGCCTGGGGCCTCCCCTCTGGCTCTGGAGAGGGCGTGGGAGAGAATCAGCCCTGTACAACGGCCCCCCAGAGGCTTGACTACCTATCTCTCGAGGGGACACATTGCCCGTCACGAGCCCAACCAGCGACTGTCCACAAACCATTTTTCAACAAGCCCAGAGTGGCAAGCCCTGTTCTTGGCTCCATAGCAGGTATCAGTGATCATGATCGGCTGACTGCCAACTGGGGACAGTTGTGGGTTCCTGGCTATTATCCCCCCACCCTCACCTCTATCCCGAAAAAAAGACTCCCAACTCAGGGTCAGAGACACACCAATGTCAGGGCTCCACAGGTCGCCAGGGGCCTGGGAGGGTGGGATGGAGGCCAAGCAGTGGGGGCTGGTCACAGCCTGTGGGCAGAGCGGCAGAAGGAGAAACCTGGCACCCGTGATCCACTTCGCCCACCCAGCTCTGCATGTGCAGAGGCTGTCTGCAAACATGGCCCGCTGCCCACTGCGTTGCAAACTGGCCGAGAGTCCTGGAGGAACCCCAAGGGCTGGGCTGACCTCGCCCAGAGTGGCCTCTCAGGGTGAGCAGCTGGCACCGCTCATGACCTGGCAGCTCTGGGTTCACAGGGCTGTGGATTTGTGCAAGGAACGGGCTCTGGCCCCAGCAGCGAGGACACGCCACACATTCCTCCCTGTGAAGTCACGTCAGTGCCACGCGGGGCTGGTGGGAGAGGGCCAGTGAGGTGGACAGCGCACCACCTTCTGACCAACGCTTTCGGTCTCAAAGTGACAAAGGACACAGCCTGCCCTGCCGGCTGCACAGCTGGTCTAGAACCCCCCATGACCACCCCCGGGGCGGGGGGGGGGGGGTCCGTGCGTCTGCCGAGGCCCAGTGGACAGAAACCCTGGGGTTTCTGGGCTGCAGCCACACCTTCAGACGAGGGCCAAGCCAAGCCCTCCAGGTGCCTGAGCGAGTCAATGACTAGAATCAACAAGGAGCCCGGCGTGGGGTGCGGGCAGATGCCAGACTTGGGGGCCCTGAGTTGGAGACCCAGATTCACAGCTTCCCACTGCAGGACTGTGGGCAAGCCTCAGTCTACCCCCTGTGACATGGGGGCAGCCCAGCCCTGCTGACCACCTAAGCCTCTCCCTGGGTGACGGGCCTGCATGTGCCCGAACCCACAAGGCACACGGTGGTTCTGGGACCGGGGCCGCTGCTCAGCTGTCTGAACAGCCTTCATGTGGGCTTGGAGCATATGGAGCCTGCCCACCTCCGCAGGCACGGGCACTCGGGACGCCGCAGAACCCCCCCCCGCCGTGCCCCCGCCCTCGCTGCCTCCCCGCCCAACTGGGAGATCAGAGCTGCTCCCCGCAGTGATCGGCCAGAGCCAACCAACTCTGCCTGAGACAAATGGCACCGGCTGCCTGCTGTAGCCCAAAGTGACGCCAACCACCCAACCAGGGCCAGCAGGTGCCCTCCAGGGAGCACGACCACAGGGTGGCTGGCCGCACACCACAACACCGTGAACCAAGTCCTCACACAAGAGTCCAACAACCTCACGCCCCCAAAGCCTACGCAGGGGTACCTGGTGCCCCCCAGACACCGGGGACACACTGACTGATACGGTGTCCTTGAACACACTCACCTGGGGATCCAGGACAGGAAACCACTCAGGTGTCTGCTGCCAGAGGCCTGGGAACCCTTCTTAGGGACACAGCCTCCAAACAGAAACCCCGCCCTCCAGAGGGAGGGAGAGCATCTCTGGGAGAAGGTTCCACCATGAGCTCTCTAGGGGCCATCTGACCAGACCAGATCTGGCCAGGTCCCTCCAGCAGAAGATGGTGTGTCCCGCTCCCACCACCAGGCTCTCCTGGAGCCCCAGAGAGGAGCCTAGGGGTATGGGATGCATGTGCCGCCCCGTGAACACCCACCACATGCCCTGCTTTGGGCAGGGAGTTCGGGGGGAACATGCTTGTTTACAGGGCACTCCAAGCTCCGACCTACGTTGGGGTGGCCTAGGTACAAGATGCTGCAGGCTCACTGAGTGGCTCTGTCACAGAGGAAAGGACCGCAGCAAAAGCAGAGCCTCAGGCTCGTCAGGACCCGGCCACTGATGCCATCTGAGTCCCCAGCCCTGCCAGTCAACCTCCCACCTCCACCCTCCGCCCAGCCTGAGGGATCAGGAACCCCAGGGGCCACTCTGCAGCATCCCCCTCTCTCCCCGAGTGCTGTGTCAGCCCCTCCCAGTCACCTTCTGCACAAGGCTCCGCGCTCCTTCACCCCCAGCTGTGCTGTCCTCCACCCCCCCCATGCTGGGGAAGGAACTCCCCTACCCCCTGCTCTGCAGACCTTCTTCCCCATGGCCCTTCAGTCACAGGGACCCAGGGTGTGGCCTCAGCCATGTTTATGCCCTAGGTCCCTGGGCCTGCTCCACCCCACCCCAACGCTGGTACCTCACATAGACAGCGGGCACAGACAGCCCACCCACCAGTCACGCAGGCTCCCGGCTTCCTTCCCAGGCTGCTCTCAGCACTGCTGTCCTCATATGCCCCCATCCCTCTGCGCGAGTGACAGGCCGGTCCCAGCATGGCCAGGCTGCCTGCATCTTTGGAACCTGGGCCAGAGCATGGCATCCAAGGCCCTCCTCAGTGGGTGCCTGCTGCTGCACCCCACCAACACCAGGCCAGGTTCCCAGCCCATCAGAGGGGGTCCGGACCCCTCCCATCATGCTCCCCGGCACTGTATTACCAGCCTCAGAAACCCATAAAGAAGACACTGTTATAAACCCATTCATAGACAGGGATCAGCTTGTCCCGTCCCAGCCCTTCCTCCCAACCCACCTTCCCCAGTCTCCAGTTCAGGCCTGGGGCAGAAGAAAGCCCTCTAAGCCTGGTGGGAAGGGAAAGGCATGGTCGCTGACTAGAAGGCAGACCCCAGCAGTTCTGTTCTAGAAGCCTCTGCGAAAGACAGGTCAGTGACAGACCCCAGGGCTCCCCGGAGGAAAGGCCTGGCTCTTGTGGCTGGCCTCTGCCATCTGGTGGGGCTGCGGGGTACTGCAGGCTGCCCTGGCTAGGACACCAGATGCCCTGACTCCAGACTGAGGCTCAGCATCCTCAAGGTCACACCCACGCTGTGAAGTCCTCCACACAGACCACTCATCGTCCTGCCCACACCCCCGTGAGGCAGCCCAGTCACCGTCCCAGAAAGCTCGGAGGGGACAGGGGCCCCACCCGACGGCACACAGCCGGGACGCTGAAGCGCCCACTCTCCACCACGAGTTTTTCAAGACCACTGCTCCCCCTTCGTGGGAGGCCTGTCACTCTGGTTAGCCCAGAAAGCGCTGTCCTCAAGCCTCTAAGAACCGGCTAGGAGGGGCTTGTGGGGGCTGGGGAGGGCTCTGAACCCCAGGCCCGCACTTTGTTCAGACTCGTCCTTCCTGTTTTCAGGTGTGAGTTTTGGTAATGAGCCCATGAACTTTAAACTCAGTCCCAAGCAACCGACCCCAGGGCTCCTCTCAGCCAGCTCTGCCCCTTCCTGGCCTCAGCCCCCGAGCCCACAGGCCCACCAGCCCGCTTTGCCTCCTGCCCACCACCCAGGTGGTCCTGTGGCCCCAGACCCACAGCCAATGACTCATGGTGCTGCCTGGTCACACCTGCTCTCAGGCCAGCGCCATGCCCCAGCACCTTCGGCGACCTTACCCAGATCACACCAAGTCTGTTCCCACCACCCACCGAGCCTGGCACCAGCCCCCTGCCTAGCTCGACCACCTGCTGCCCTGCCTTCCAAGGGCTATAGCCACATAAGGGACACAGCCCAGGACTGGCCCCTGAACCTGGACCCATGCTAAACCGACCCTCTGTATGCCTCATGGCCCCACATCTGTGGGGGACAACGTGGGACCCCAGGCAGCCAATGTCCCACCAATACTGACCTCTTTTGACAGACCTGTCCCCTTCGTGGGTCAAGGGTTGTCACCTTGGCCCTGGAGGGCAGAGTCTCCATTATAGGGGGAGGCAAGTGGTACAGATAGTCCTGGAGAGGTGCCTCCTGAGAGGAGCCCTGGGCCAAGACCCATCAAGGGTTCTGCCTCTGGCCCAGCCGTGACTCATAAGTGGGCACAAAGGGCATGGTGGGCGCCAGGTAGCACCAAGGCTCCACGTAGAATAGCCATGCCTCAGACTGCAGCCCCGGGAGACTCCACCAGACCTGGGGCTCCTCCCCACCCACAGGGCTGTCCTCAGGTCCCTGTAAGCCCCCAGCAACAATCCAGACATGGGCAGCCCGGGCCAGGTGGCTGCTCATGGACACTCACGCTGATAATGCTGCAGCAGCCGGTGAGTCCGCACATCCCACAGCTTCACTGTGTTGTCCATGCCGGCAGCAGCGATGCACGTGCCGCTGGGGTGGAAGTCCACGCAGGTGACAAAGCTGGGGAGACAGGGCCGCCGCGGGCTGCAGGAGCTCTGCACTGGCTCAGAGCAGACGCCAAACACCCAGCACCATCCCATCCCTGCATCTGGTCACACTGTCCCCAAGCGCTCCCTCCCTCCCTGTCTCTGCAGCAGGTGGCTACAGGAGAACAAGGAGGAGTGGGAGACAGCAGTGGCTGCAGTGACCTGAGCTGGACTCACCAGAAAGAGTCACCTTCTACACACAAGGAAGGAAAGCAGTCCTCAGACCGAGGGCCAGACGGCTGCTCAGGGCTTTTAGGGTCAGAGTGGTGCCCGGGCTGGCCCAGACGTGAGGGGCCCTCACCACCCCCATTCCAGGCCCCCCAGGCCGGTATCAAGGAAGGCAGGCTCTCAGGCAGGGACCCAACAGTAGGAGGCAGAGATGGGGTTCATTTAGGGGCCCAGAGCAGGTGAGTCCCTGTGCAGATGCAGGCCCCTCCCTCTCCCGATGACAGGGCAGCATGAACAGCCGCTGTCTACTACGGGGCTGAGAGGACCCTTTCACTTACAAAGCCCTCACCACAGAGGACACACCCACGTGCCTTTTGGGGTCTGGGTGCAACTGCTTCCAGATAGACGTGTCATGTTTCTGAGAGCCAGAAAGCGAAGGGGAAAGAGGTGGCCCAAGAATGACACGCCTCAGAGCTAAGTGCTCCTCTCACTGCTGGGGACGGGGAAGAGGCTGCAGCTTCCAGCCACACAGAAAAAGGTGGGGACCCAGAGCAGCAGAGCTGTGGCTGCTGGCCCCACCACCACCTCTGCTGCCCACAGGCGAAGGACGGTCTGGGGACTCACCCGCCGTGCTCGCAGTATGAGTGGACACACTCCCGGCTGGTCTTGTCCCACAGCTTGACAGTCTTGTCATCGCTGGCAGACACGATGAGACGCCCATCGGGGGAGAACCTGAATCAGGCACAGCACCAGTCACACCACAGGCTGGCAGACGTCACCGGCGCCACACGCCACCTCGCACAGCACCTTCCTGCTGTGCCCACTACCGGAGCCTGGGAACCAGCGGGACTACATGCCCTGCTCTGACCCGGTGACCCTGTGAGACGCAGCAGACGCAGCAGGCCCCTGCCACCGCATGCGGCATGTGGTGGCGCTCGAGCTCACCACTGGTGCTGCTGAGCGTTAGGGTCAGAGTGGGTCAGCAACACACAGCTACCACCAGAGTGGGGTTCTGGGGCCCCACCACCAAAGGCTGGCGCAGGTTTGACTCTTGTCTGCTGACCTGGCCCCTTCCGTTCACAGAAGTCTGATGATGAGGCCTCTCAGAGCCCTCAGGGATCCCCTGGACAAAGGAACGGGTGCTCTGGGGAACAAATAACTTGCATGGGGTCCCCAGAGCACAGACACAGCCCCCAACCTCTGACTCCACGGGGTCCCGTGTCCCCAGACTCCTGCAAACTGTTCCTCTGCAGCAGAGACTCAACAGGCGAGGGCTCTGTCTAAAGGACAGAGACGTGGGAGCAGGCAGACCTGTGTCTGCAATTCTTGGACCTGGGGAGGCCCTTAATGTCAGCCCGTCCCACGGCACCGCCCCCAGACCAACGCCCTTGGAAGCCCAGGCCCCCATCCAGCAGCTCTGCAGCAAAAGCGACCTGGGGCAGATCGCCCCCCAGGAGAGTAGGCAAGCCTTAGTGCCAGGGACTCGGGTCCAGCCCCGGCTCTGCCACTTGCCCATGTGCCTGGGGGCGAGACACTGCCCCATGCTGAGCCTCAGTCTGCTCACCCACACGATGGGGTGACACCTCCCAGCTTGCAGGACTGCCAGGTGGAACCAGAAGGCAGTGGAGGGAGGCAGTGCTGACACCATCTGAGTGTGGTTGCTACTGCTCATCATTGCCCTGACGTGTCACCTTGGGCTGCATCAGCAGATGCTGGTCACTGTGGCTGGCCACAGGATAACTGAGTTGTCACACATCAGTTCAGTGAAGCTTCTCCAACACTCACAACCTCGGAGCTATCACCGCTCCCACTGGCCAGGTGAGGGTGCGGCTCGGGGAGACGGAGGAGTGGTCGTCCGACCCTGAGGCGCGATGCCGGCACCCGGCAGCCCTCTGTGCCCCCCAACCCTGGGCTCCTTCGAGGGCCTGGGGTGGGGTGCTTACCTGGCACAGCGGACCCAGTTGATGTGCTGGCTCAGGGAGAACAGGAATTTCTGGCGGTGAGTCGACCACACCTTCACTGTCTTGTCGTCGGAGGCTGTCACAAGGGACTGGCCATCGCTGCAGAAATGGACGCTCCTCACAGTGGCCGTGTGGGCACGAAACACAGTTGACTCCCCTTTGCTGTGGGGACAGGCACCCAGAGTCGGCGACGTGAGGGCCACGAGCATAGCGACCCTCTCCCACCCCTGGAAGCCCCTCCCAAGCCCAACTGGGCCTGAGCACCCCAAGACCCCCAGGAGCAGAGCGCCAGCCACCAGGTACTGGCAAAAGCAAGCAGGCTCCCCAACAGGACTGGGGTCTGCCCCGAGTTCCCCGACAGGGGGGTCCCAACTGAAGCCTCAGCTTCTGACTGGCACCTCCTCGGGAGGGGGGAGATGTCCCCCTGTGACCAGTCCAGAACCAGGGTGGGGACAGTGCTGGCACCAGGGCCTCAGACTCAGACAAGCCCCTCCCGTCTGTGACTCACACGTTGGGCACCCAGATGCGGACAGTCTTATCGCGAGAACCCGAGGCGAGCAGGTGTCCGGAAGGGGAGAAGTTCACAGAAGTGATGGCATCCTTGTGGCCCGAGAAGCGGTAGGCACGTGACTGGGGCTTCATGTGCCAGACCATGAGGCACGCATCCATGGAGCCGCTGGCTGAGGGGAGCAGGAACCCTGTGACCCTGGCTCTAGCAGGCCTCGGATCTCTACCGGGACTTTGGGGTGACCATGAAGGGAGGAGCAGCAGCTCCCCCTTTCCCCATGGGGACAGGCCACACTGCCAGCGAACGCTGACCAGGAGCTTGGAGCAGGCCCATGTGGGAACCAGTCCAAGAGATGCCCTTCGTGGCCAGCCCTGAGCTGCAACCCAGGGGACCTCATGGAAAACTTGACCCCTATCAGGTAGCTCCCAGGTCTCCCAAACACACCCTGAGGGCACTGGAGAGCAGGTCCTCCCAACCCTGGGGTGCAAGCCCAGCCCACTGGGCTTTTTACCACTCAGAAGCCCAGAGGAGGTCCCCAACATGGACCAAAAATGATTTAAGTTTCCTGTTAACCTTAAGTGAGCACAAAGCCAACAGCCTCTGGCAGGAGACCTTGACCATAGATGAAGGGGAACCTTGCCCATAGCAAGCAGGAAGCGCAGCCGTGACAGCTGTGTGTGAACCCCCAGCAGCCAAGTTGAGGGGCACCAGGGGGCACAACTGCAGCACAAAGACAGTGGGGGAGGGGCGCACCGGCCCTGCTCCACAACCGTCTCTCTGGTAGGCATCTCCAACTAGGCGTGCCCACACTGTTAAGGACAACAGGATCGATGGAGGCCCAAGGGAAAGGACCCAAGAGCTGGCTGGGTGTTCAGGGAGAACCCTGGAACCCAGTCCCATCCTCAGAGGCAGTGTTGACTTTGGAAGCCCCCAATCTCTCTGAGCCTCCACCCTCCTTGCATGTAGAAGGGAGCTCGGGAAGCCATAAGCAAGAGGCAGGTCCAGGCAGAGCACGTGGGTCCTCACAGGGCCCTGTGCCCGCTGGTGCCACCCTCCCAGGTGGGAACTTGGCCTTCTCGGCTCATAACCTAGCACCTAGGACAAGGTGCCCTCTTACCCAGTTGCTTCGTGTTGAAATTAAAGTCCACACAGGTAACTCCATCTCGGTGGCCCTTAAAATGTCTTGCCAGCGAGGGGTCCTCCTAGGGGAGACCAGGGTCGAGCATGTGAGAGCTGGAAGAGAAGAGGCTTTCCCAGGGCCAAGCCTCTTCCTGTGACGGCCAGGCCCACAAAAGGCTGTTAGAACCAACACACAAGTACAGCAAGGGTGTAGGGTACGTTACCAATATACAGAAATCGATCGTTTTGGTATCTTTTTAAAGATTTTTATTTTTAGAGAGAGGGGAAAGGTGGGAGAAACAGAGGGGGAAAAACCTCAGTGTGTTAGACCTAAAGTGATTGACTGCCTCTCATGCGCCCCCAACTGGGAACCTAGCCTGGCAACCCAGGCATGTGCCCTGACAGGGAATCGAACCAACAACCCTTAGGTTCTCAGGCCGGCGCTCAGTCCACTGAGCCACACCAGCCAGGGCTGTTTTAATATTTTTGTACACCAGCAATGAATGATCTGAAAAAAGTAAGGTAACAATTCCACTTATGACGTATTTTTTAAAATGTAACGTAGAGATAACTTAAGAAAAGAGTTACAAAACATACCCAGTGAAAACTACGTTATTGAAAGAAATTCAGAAAGAACCAGTTAAATGGAAAGACATCCCATCTTCATAGTCTGGAAAACCTGATATTTTTAAGGTGAAATACCCCCCAAATTGTTCTACATATCAACCTAATTCCCAAGAAAATCCCAGGTGTCTTTTTTTTTTTTTTTTTTGCAGAAATTGACAAGCTGATCCTAAAACACATATGAAAATGTGAGACAGCCAGAATAAACAAAATCATTTTTAAAAACCTTTAAAAAAAGAAAAGAAAAAGAAAAATCAGCCCCTGTAAAAAACAGCTTGGCAGTTCCTCAAAAACTTTAAACAGAGTTTTTATCAAATGACCCAGCAATTCAAAGTCGGCACCTGAAAGAATTGAAAACGTGTTCAGACAAAAACCAGGACACGATGTTCACAGCCTAAGACAGAATGTGGACGGACCTGGTGCCCTCGGTGGGTGAACGGATCAACAAAATGTGGTCTGCCCACGTGATGCGGCATTCTCCAGCCCTGAAGGACACGAAGCTCTGACACACGCTACAACACGGATGAACCTTGAAAACACATTCCTAGTGAAAGAAGCCAGCACAAAAGGCCATACTTTGTCTGATTCCATTTATACAAAACATCCCAAACAGGCAAATCTATAGAGATAGAAAACAGATCAGTGTTTGCCAGGAGCTGTGGGGGGGGAGGGGGGAGAGAGACAGGAAGGGAGGGCAGTGACCACTCAATGGGTGCAGGGGTTTCTCTGGGGTGACAAACTGTTCTTGAATGAGACAGTGATGACGGCCGCACAACACGGTGAAGTCACTAAAAAGCACTGAATTTTACATTTAAAGTGGTGAATTTTATGATATGTGAATATTGTCTCAATAAAGTTATTTTTTAACTGAAGGAGAGAAAATGGGGGTGTTCCAGCACCCCTCATCTTAGGAACCACATCCCACACACTCAACCTCACTGTGGAATGGCCGGTGAACCCAAAGGTCTGCCCCGGAGAGGCCCCTGGTGGCAGCACCACCATCTCCACTCCACGCAGCCCACAAGAAGCTCAAGGTCAGGACCCCCCTTAGGAGCTAATACTCCAGAGACTCTCCATCCAACAGCAGCTCCTGTCCTATCACTTGAGGAGTGCCATCCCGGCATGCAGATGTCTCCCCCTGCCCCTAATATCAGACACCTCTAAGAAGCATTTTGGGGGCACCAGGGAGCCCAGCAAGGCCACTGCCATCCTACAGAGCTGTAGCCAAAACAAAGGTCCCCATGGCCCAGTGCCCAGCCCCACCCCCAACACACCTGCCTAGGTCTCCCACGAAACCGGAGGGAGTGGCAGCTGGGGGAGGGCACCCAACGGAGCAGCAACTGCCTCACCTAAGTCTCTTGGAAGAACAAGAGTAAGACAGTGCCCACCGGCAGGCTCAGTGGGCAGAGGCAAGTTTAGGCCCACCCCTGAAATCTCCCAACACCCTCTGCCCCAATCCCACGGGCTCTGTGGTTCATCTCCCGCACAGGTAGTTTATATATTGGCGGTGGGGCAGTGTCTTGTGGGAAGAGCACTAGATTGGGGGTCAAAATGCCTTGATCCTAGTTTGGGCCCTCGGCTCAACTCCTCAGATGCCTTACAGGGATCTAAATGTCACCACCCAGCTTCCCGGACTCTCAATCCAGGCAGAAAGCAAGGCAAGTTGGAGACAACCTCTCAAAACAAGGGCTGTGGAGTGCTCCCCGGGGTGCCCATTAGGTACCCCGACCCAGCCAGCGCCCCTTGCACAGACGCTCGGAACCCGGAGTCCCACCCGCCGCCTCGCCACCCGCGGCCAGGTGTCCGTTGTCCCGGGAGGAGACTGAGGTAGCACTTACCGGACAGGGCGCGGCCATGGTGGGGCCCAGGGCGCCCAAGGGTCCCGAGGAGCCCGAAGTGGAGGCGGCTGCTGCCGTTGCGGCGCGTTCAGTTTCCGCGCCCCCAATCGCCGCCAATAGCAACGCCGGTCGCGTCCCCACGCCCCGCCCACCGCAATTAAAGGAGACGCAGCGCCTTGGCTATTAGCTCCACTACCGGAAGCAGAGCTGTAGGGCCGGCTCCAATGTCTCCGCTTCCACCTTTGCCAGGCCACGCAGCCTACGGATTGCGCTACCAAAGACCTCTGTCCACCGTCAGTCATCCTTCCTGAGAATTTAAAAAGCACTGGATGAGGGGTTCGCCCCACCCGCCCGTAGCCTGGCTACAGAGACGGCGAGCACAGCCTTCTGGGAAATGCAGTTCCAAGAAGGGTTCCGCCTTGCATCTGGGTGAAACTGGAACTACATTTCCCAAGATGCCTTGAGGGAGGAATTGAGAGTTTGGGATTAACCACCGCGGCGAAAGCATTAGGAATCCCGGAAGTGAGTCGTATATTTTCCTTTAAAAGCGCTCGGTAGGCCTAGTTTTCCCTCAATACCTTATTAAGAGTTGATTGTTCGCCCTTCTGGGCTTCCTTAAGTGGTTCGCCCCTCCAAACGTACTTAAAACAGTGCCAATTTATAAAAACATGTCACCCTGACAGGTGTGGCTCAGTTGCCTGGGCTTCGTCCTCTGCAAAGCAAGGGGGTCTCTGGTTCCATTCCTGATCGGGACACATGGCCTGGGTTGCGGGGTTTGTTCTGGGTGGGGCCTTCTGCTAGAGGCAACGGAAAGATGTGTCCCTCTCACATCGATGGTTCCCTTCCTCTCTGTCTCCCTTCCTTCCCCTCTCTATAAAAATAAAATAAAAATCTTTAAAAAAAACAAAAACCATTAGTCACTTGGAACGACATGCATGGAGTGGAGAGACCGAGGTGCCATTCTCAGTTCTCCTTTTTGTGTGTGACTTCAGGGAAACAGAGCCCTGCTCTGTGGGCCTCGGTTTCCCCATTTGTAATAATGGGGGAGTGTGGTGCAGCCTGACCCTCTCAGGACTCTTAGGCCCTGCGAAGCCCTTGTAAATTAGTAACATGCCTGAAAGGGAAGGAGACAATCCAGGGGCCTGGCCACCAGAGGCCGTTGCTGCCCACTTTCTGCGGGTGGGAAGGCCCAGCCTCTCCAGACCTTTCTACTGGCATCTTCCCAACCTGGACCTGACCTGGGCAGGATGTTTTGCAAGATTCAGTGAACTTCAGTAGAGGAAAGAATGTCCAGCCTGTGGAAAAGTTTTTTGAGTTTGAGCCAAAATGTTGAGGACAAGCCTGGCAGCAAAATCTGAAGGGACTGAGAAAATGCTCGGAGAATGGCAGTAATGCAGCTCATTTTATCTGTTAGAATCAGAGGAGCGAGGCGGGTCACGTGAAATCCATTGGTGGTAGGTGAAAGAAACTGGAGAGAGCAAAGTGGGGAAATCTCTAGGACTGGATACAAAGACGAAGAAACACTTCTTTGACACCGGCGGGTGCAGGATAGTTAATTAACTTTCACAGTAAGTAGAGATGGCGTGCAAGCAATACAAGAACAGTGAGGGTGGTCCTGTGCTCTGGTACCTGCACTTGTGCCTTCCAGAGGTCTGGAAAAGAAAACTACTTGACATTTCAAAGGGATGCTACCCTGGATACACGAGAACAATGGGCAGGCTCACTAAGGTCAAGATTTACCCTGCTCAGGAAGCTGTAGGCCTGGGACGTGACTACCTGCCAGGACCTGCCCATTTGGGCATTTATGATCAGACCACGCTGTGTGGTTACTTTTAGTCACTGAACTTGTCTGGGGGCCTCTGAGAGCTTGTTGGGTTTGTGACACAGCCCTTTTGTTGTTTACACCTCCGTCATCTCCCCTGGGCTGGCTGGCTTGGCCCCACCCCACACTGACCCTGAGGTTTCAAACTACACCTGAGACCTTAGATGTAATACGTGACTTGCAAACCAGAGCCAGATGCAAGAGGCTCAGAAACGCTCACGCAGGGAGCTGGAATGTGGGGGAATGGGTCTCTCCTTTGGACCTCGAAGGTCTAAGGCCAGACACAAGAAGCAGAACTACATCTTGGGCGGAGCTCGACCTGCTGTAGAGCTCGACCTTCACTGTGATCTGGCATAGAATTGGTTTCTTTATGTTAGACATGGTCAGGCTCATTTAATTTAGATACATGAAATGCTCCTTAAAACAAGTGTAGTACCACTCACCCCCTTAAACTGTTCAACACTGCCTAGAGGATGATGTTCAAGCCAGGGAACACTGTTGGTCCATAGGAGCTTGTAATTTACCAAACTGAATTCAGAGAAACCCTTCTGTCAAAAGATTTCCGAGCGTCAGGTTTGCTCTCAGTGAGAGGCACTGGAAGATTTTACTCACTCTCCCTAGGCTTTCCAGGTCCCACTCTCTATCCTTACTCATCAGGGAGGAGAAGCAGGGCTGCCTCACCCTCTTTTGCTCATTTATTCTCCAAAGAAATGCTACAGGTCAGTATCACACAGATGACCCAGGATCCACCACGGGCACAGCCTCCCTAAGCCAAAATCGGTGCCTCCATTTTCTGACCAAGCAGCCCCCACCCTGCGCCCCCCCCCCCCATCAGCTTGCACTCCATTTCTGACTAGGGCCTCTATGTTGAGGGGGCTTAATGTCGGAGGTGCCTCAATGTTGGGGGTATCTCCACGTTGAGGGGGGCTAGAAGACAGCTTCTTTTTCAAGCCCTTTTGTGGCAGGGATATCTCTGACCTGGTCCAAAGTCCACAGACAGGCCCCGCTACACTACAAGAGCCCCCTCCCCCACTACTCCTACTCCCATCCCTGTCGTCACTCCCAGACCCCCCCACCCACCCAAGGACCAAGAGGGTGGGGCAGAGAAAGAAGGAAGAAAGGCAGGGATTGCAGCACCCACATGGCCCAGCCCACCCTGTGCCTGGGAAATCCTGTCAGCGCTGTCAGTCTGCCCGGCTCCTGCCCTTGGCCAGGCGGTTCAGGCTGGTTGTGGGGTCAGGCCCTGCCTCCTCTGGGCTGAGTGATCTAGCAGGAATCAGACCGCCACCTCTCTGTGTCCTCAGTTGTAAAGCGATCATCATAATCCTGCCCCAGTGGGGGAGGGAGGGTTTCCTGAGCTGTCACTTCGTGTCAGAGCCTGAGGCTGAGCTACCACTTAACCCACGTGACTCCTTACTCACCCTCAGTCACATCACACACCTCTGCCTCTGCTCCCACCCCCTCCCCTGACCCTTGTCCACCCGATTCTCTCTGCTGCAGCCACGTTAGCCTTCCCATTGTTCTTTGAGCAAGAATGTACCAAACACTCGCCACGGGACTCCTGCACTGACTCTTGTCCCAGGGTCCTCTCGGCTCTACACATTACGGCCATCGGGATATTCAGACACTGGCCTCTCAGTGCAGCTCTCCCTGACGCCCTGCTGAAAACGCCGACCACCTTCCCCTTCCCTGTTCTCTGTTCTTTTCTTTTTGAAGGTGTATTACATACGTTTTAAAGATTTTATTTATTGTCCTAGCTGGTGTGGCTCAATGGACTGAGTGCCGGCCTGTGAACCGAAAGGTTGCCAGTTTGATTCCTAGTCAGGGCACAGGCCTGGGTTGTGGGCCAGGTTCCCAGTTGTGGGCATGTCAGAGACAACCAATGGAAGTATATCTCACAGGTCAATGTTTCTCTCCCTCTCTCTTTCCCTCCCTCCCCCTCCCTCTAAAAACAAATAAACATCGATATGAGAGAGAAACATCAGTCACTGCCTCTCAAACGTGCCCCGAATGGGGACTGAACCTGCAACCCAGGCATGTGCCCTGACCAGGAATGAGCCAGTGACCTTTCGGTTTGCAGGACAGTGCCCTACCCACTGAGCCACACCAGCCAGGGCTCTCTGCTTTATTTTCCATTGGCAACTTATCGCTGTCTGGCACATTGGACCTGTTGGTTCATTGTCTTCTCCCCGGAGAATGTCAGCTCTGGGGAACAGATGTGACCATACCATTATACCCAGGACAGGGCCCAGACAGAGTGGGAGCACAATAAAGATTTGCCATATAAACAAATGACTCATGACAAGGTCGCTCATAGACTGCAGTGGAGTCTGTGATGCGCAGGACCAGTTCTCAGCGGGAGAGAAGGGGAAGGGATTAATCAGAAAAAGCTGCTCTGTGGGAGCAGAGAGATCTGAACTTGGGAACACAAGTAGGGTGTAGGCTGGTCGGAGAGAAAGGGAAGGACCATTCCAGTGCAGGCAGCAGGAGGGAGGTGAGGCTGGGGCTTGGGGAAGAGTCTTTAGGAGCTAGCAGGGTGGACCCCCAGCAGGTAGGGGATGGGGTCTCCTGTTTGGCTGTGTGTGTATGTGGGGAGGGGATTGTGAGGTGGAGCCAAGGGAGCAGGTGACAGATTGAGGGGGTCTGCTGGGGTGGGGGTGGGCTTGTGCAGACCTGGGTTCTAATCCCAGGTGTGACACCGACTTGCTGAGTAACTGGGGGCGAGGGCTCCACCCTATGGAGCCCCACTTCCTCCTGTAAAATGGAGATTGTGTGGGAGCCGTGACAGAAGCAAGGTGTATTAGCTTCCCGGGGCTGCTGTGCCAAAGCGCCACAGATGGGGGGCTTAAATTTGTGCACAACAGAAGGTTCTTCACTCACAGGGCTGAAGGCCAAAAGTCACAGGTCAAGGTGTTGGCGGGGCCATTCCCTTCCCTGGCAGTCCCTGAGTTCCTTGGCTTGTGGCTGCATTGCTCCGGCCTCTGCTTGCTTCACACAGGGGCCTTCTCTATGTGCCCCAGTACTCAAATGTCCCTCTTCTTATAAGGGCTCCAGCCATGGGCTGGGGCCCAGCCTAATCCAGCACGACTTCATTTTAACTTGATTACATCTGCAAAGACCCTCTTTCCAAATAAGGTCGCCTTCACGGGTACCTGGGGTTAGGACCTCAAGCTCTCTTTTTGGAGGAGGGAGGCAAGCCTGGGGCACAGGGCTGCTGTAAAGATTAAACCACAGACCTGGTACCAGGTAAGCTCTCAATAAACTGTAGCTTTAAAAAGAAGGGCAGGGCGCTGGCCGGGTGGTTCAGTTGGTTGAAGTATTGCCTCCCCAACCCTGCCCTGCCCCCCCCCACCAAAATGTTGCAGGTTCAATTCCTGAACAGGGCATGAACCTGGGCTGTGGGTTTGATCCCCAGTAAGGGCGCATACCAATCTGTTTGTCTCCCACATTGATGTTTCTCTCACTCTCACTCTCTGAAAATTAGTAAATGTGTCCTCGGGTGAGGATTTAAAAAAACAGAAGGGCAGGAGGGGGCAGGTTAAGGAGCACGGTCTGGCGGACCCTTCCTGCGGGCACCCACGGACACGCTCACACATGCCTGGATATGGGTGCACAGGAAGCCAAATCCCGCTCGAGGGGTTATACCCAGGAGTGCCTGACTGGCGCCCGAGGGGGACTTAGCCTGCAGCCCACCTGCCGGGCAGAGCCATCCAGAGCAAGACTCAGGGCCACCTGTCAGTTCCCTGCGCAGGAGTACCCCAAGTCAAAGCCTCGCTTGTCAGAAAATTCCTTGGGAATCCTGAGCAAGGTCGCCACTGACATCAAGTGTGTGTTCACAGACAGTCCCCACCCCCAAGGCTACCAAACCCACATCCTTGGCTTGATGGGGGAGGATGGGGGGACACAGCCAGCACAGCCACTGTAGGGGAGGCAGGATACAGAATCAGGCTCCAGTGACCCCAGCAGAGGCTCTGAGCAGCCACCTCTCACTGCACAGAGAGGGAGGCCAGAGGGGTCTGCCACTCTCCACCCCCCCATAACTCCTATGCCCCGGGCAGGCCGACAGGTGGGCCTGTGCTGACCCTCCTTCCACCAGCTGCCCAGTGAGGTCACCCCTAGGCCAGGCCCCACCACAGGGCACCCTGTGAGCTCACCGGGGTCACTGTGGGCAGCTGGCTGGGCTGAGTTCATCCACACTACCATGACCTCTGGGGTGTGCGTCAGGGACATGAGGAGTGTTCCGAGGATAGGATGTGGGCAGGCACTGATAAGCTTTGTTCAACGAGCGCCAGGGCCAGGCAGCTCACAGGACTATGCCCCCCAACCCCGGCCTGGGCAGCTCTCTCCTTCTCCCTACCTCCACCCAGGGCACCAGACTTGGCATCAGACCAGAGAGGCATATTTTGTGCCCCCTGTGTGAGGGTCCCCAGTGGCCCAGGCTTCAGCCCTGCTGGAGGTCCCTGAGCTGTTCCAGGCTCCATTCATTTCAAAGGGGTGTGCAACCTTTTGGCATCTCTGGGGCACACTGGAAGAAGAAGAGTTGTCTTGGGCCACACATTAAGTACATAAACACTAGCTCAGGCTGGTGTGGCTCAGTGGATTGAGTGCGGGCCTGTGACCCTAAA